>BQNB010063734.1:338-22208 GCA_026074375.1 Tanacetum coccineum | reverse complement strand
CTGCAACATCGGGAGCGAACCGACAGTAAACAATGGTCTTATTTCGGCTTCAGTTTATTGCTATTATTATTATTATTATTATTATTATTATTATTATTTTAGCCAAATTTCAAGTCTTGTGGTCTTTTAACTACCTAGACAACGGGAGCGAGCCTTCAGGAATCGGTAGCCTATTTCCCCACAACACTGATAAAACCTCGACGTGCACATTACTTTCACCAAAAGGAATCTTTACGAAGGGATCAAACTATGAATCGCAAAAACCAAATCAACTTTATTTATTGAAAATTATAATTTTTATAGTTTTTAAGCTGATGGGAGCAAAAAGCCACAATTAACCTTTATGAGCTCTAAAGAGATCCACCTACTCCACGCTTAGCATCTAACTTATATTCAACTCTATTATTTTTCGTTCTTTGAAAAATTTTATAGTTTAGCAAACGCTTAGTCTCGAAAGCTAAGGGGAAAGCTAGAGTGCAACACTCGGTCAAGTCAAAATCTCCCTAGTTTTAACTTACGAGCCTACTTATTTCTATATTTTTATATTTTCATCATTTTTTTATAAAGCAAAAAATTGGTTAAAACGGGGTTGCGTGGGGCAAAGACAGGCACAGGTATGATCAATTTTGATATAAATCCCCCCCCCCCCCACACTTAGAACTGAACATTAGCCTCAATGTTCAAAAATATCGGGTTTTACCCCCACACTTGGGAACGAAAAAGGCAAATGCTTAGAATTCCAAGTCTAAAAGGGGAAACAAAATATATGTATATGATCAAATTGAAAAATTCCCTATATATAAACATGAAGATGATTGGAGACCGAGTGATTGGAGGATTAAAAACAAGCACGGGTCTTCACGATATTAGGGAATACTGCAAGCAAAATTCAGAAAACCACGAAGCACAACATGGATAGAAGCACACCCCCACACTTATTCATTACTACTACTAAACTACTTATTCGTTACTACTAAACATATTATTATTACTACTAATCAATAGATAACACGGGTTGCCTCCCGAGAAGCGCTTGTTTTTGTGCGAATCTCTAGCTTGACTCTCCCTGAATTACTTTGTCCTTGGGGCAGAAACAGAAGAATGGAAAAATCTTCATCGGACCTTCATTCAAAATATTCGAATGAATTGTAACACCCCCAGAATAGGCCACAGCGGAATATGATGTTTCGGGGGTATTACTTCATAGATCAATAACACAAGTTATAAGAACGACCTCTAAAAGAGTCGTTTAAAAACTAATACATTGGATTTCATAAATGGTTCGTTACAAAGCTCATAGGCTTAACTTGTTTAACTTGATAATGTAAAGATTTCACAACATAACAATACTCCAAAATGTAATGCACGTAAATCTTTATAATAATATGACTTCAAAAGACGACCACCCAATATATCCTTGACTTGCACCTTATTGACCTGAGAAAACATGTTTAAACTGTCAACAATAATGTTGGTGAATTTATAGGTTTATAAATTGAATGAAACAGATAGCAAGATTTCCCTGTAATAAAGTAACAAATACAGTATCACAAAAATGTATTACGAAATGCGCTAAGCTCATGACATTGAAGCTAAATAATGTATGTATATCAAATACACATGAATGATGGTGCCCAATGTAGATGTTCAACCCGTAACATCTACGATTCCAAATGGTATACATTCGTCGTTTTCGGCCAACCGGTAAACTAGCAAGTGCTACTTGCCCGAACGGGGATGTTAATCTTAAATAGATTTATTCATAACATTCGCGCTTACATAATGTAATTAACAATTATATCTATGCAATTGACAGTTCATGATGATGGGCATAGTGGGTTATAGCTACTTAGGCAAACTCGTAATATTTGAATTTAAAATGTACTTGCATCCATTTCGTAAACCAAACATGATCTCATCCCCGAGATTTGATAAATGATTGAAAAAGTATAAAAGTGGGGACTATAAACTCACATCAAGTAATGATAACGTAGCAGCAAGGTAGTGGCACGAAGAATGATGCAAAAGACTTTATCCGCAACCTATGAATAAATAATACATATTCACTAACGGTAAAATAATAATCTAAATACTTGCAATCCCGTCTCTAGTGTGTGCTTGAACTTTATTTAAAATAATGGCGTTTGAAAACAATCTCTTGTTTTAAAATGGTCAACATTATTGGGTCAACACGGTCAAAATATAAGTATATAAATTTATGACTTCGGACATTTAAGAAACTAGGTCATATATACTTTAAAATGTTAGTTTAGATCAGTCCTAGGTTTAGTCTCTAAGTGTGTCAAACAATTAGAAGAAATAGTGACGATTATTAATTGAGTTAAGCATATATATTATTTAGTTTTAATATGAGACGACTTAGAGTTTTACAATTAAATTACGGATTTGTTAATTAATTATAATGAAAAGTAAAAGTACATTTGAAAACTTGGCCATGTCGTCTACAACTTTCATCTTTTAAGTTTTATCTAAAAAGGTCGTTTAACGTGTTAAAAATGGGGCTAAACATGTGCGGGTCGCAAGGGTTGTTTTCAGACTTAGAATAATATAATGGTTTATTTTAGCATGCGCTGAGTGTGGGGTCAGTAGTTTGGTCTCAGTTTACAACTTTGATACTTAACCTTAGGGTGAAACAAAGATACATTAGTAAACTAGGATGGTTGGTCTACGTTCTCCTTTTATTAGTTTAGTGGGTTGGGGTCGTTAACGGGGTCAAAGGTGAGTCAAAAGGTGTGCGTGTCGCAAGGTTTGACTGTTTTCAGCATGGGCTGACTGCGTATTTCAGCATGTGCTGACTGCGAGGTCAGTGTTTTGGCCTCAGTTTGCGAGCAGAATACTAAACGAAAAAGGGTGGTTTTCATTCTAAACTAAAGTTGATACATTATGATTTATATAACAGAACATAGTTCGTCAGTTTCTATTTTATACTCCATTCCTAGTGGTCGAATAATATATATATATATATATAATCAAAGGTGTGGGCTACATTTTTAAACTAACAATACATATACACTTTTCTTTCTATCAATTCAACTACTAAGCCCAAGCTATAACGACTGATTTTTCTCTAAACCTAATACCCTCGCACAATTATGTCCATGTTTCATTAACCACTTCACAAGTTATATAGGTTTTACATGTTGGTTCGACCTATATCAGAAAACAAATAGGAAGCGAATGTTTTTAACCGATTTCAAGCACACAACTATGACATAAGGATTGCATATAAAGTATAAGGTTTGTAGTAAGCAACGTGGACCTTTACAAAGGATTGAGGGAATAAGGGTTTGGTTATCAGCTTGAACCCACACGAAAACCCTAATTTCAAACCAAAGAAAACCATACGACTCAACCCACTTCGCAAATCCACAGCCTAACCACGAGCTTTCACTCACTTCTTGCCCAACCCTTGAGCACTAAAACTCCTACTTCTGCTTGCTTGATTGATGATCAAAAAGGGACGAGTTAGGGTTAGGGTTTTTGTATATGATGAAGGTACAAAAAGGTGCGGGTTTGTTTTGTGGGTTGTGTACGAGTAGAGATAAAGAGAACAAGAACCTATTGTGGGATAATGAAGTGTGAATCTGATAAAATTATATCTTCTATGTCGTCTGTTGTTTACAAGGAGTATGCAAGCTCTTTTATACTCATACAGCAAGGCATGCATAGTGTTTCACTCTTGAGTCACATTTTCTTGTTAATTAATCCATAAATGGCAAAGTATTTTCTTGGATTCAAGTGTGGTTCATTTGTTTTAATGGAGTAAAAGTGTGATTAATGTTGAAATCGGTGGGAGCAAAACCCAATGAGGAAGAATCATATAGTTATATCTCCCGAGTATGAGTGGGTTTAGGGTGAAAGGGGGGGGGGGGCTTTGGGACTTTTAAATATTGGCTATGAAATAGTTGAATTCGGGTGAGATTGATTTGTGTTCATTTTTACCCAGCCGAAATATATGCTAGATTTTGCGATTTCTTAAGCTTTTTTTAATCTAGTTTTATTTAGTTTAATTATGTAGGGGAAAGTAAATATTTTTGTGTAGATTACTTTTTATTCGGTTTTTTTCTTTGGTAGATTTATGTAAACGTGTCCAACTAACTTTCTTGTAGCGTAATTAGAGTTTATATGACAGGATTTGAAGGGATCGTATAGGCTTCAATATGCTTTTAGTTGACGTTTTTTATGCCCTTAATAGCTGAATTTTCTGAATTCGCGAATTATTACAACGCGGTTTAGATACATAGCCACGCGAAACAAGTTAAAATAATAAAAGAAAATAGTTAAGTAATGAAGACTCGGAGTCGTAACATGACCTGAAATCACGGGGTGTTATATGAATATTAACGATCTTGAAAGTTTTATAGGTCCGATGAGATAATCACAGAGTGAGAGAGTGAACTCCTTTTGAAGTGAGTATCTCGGGATTGAAAACTTTGTCTTCATTTTCGGATGAAAATGATAATAAAGTCTCAATCACAGTTAACTCCAAGAAGAATAGGAGTTCACGATCAGAATAGAAAGGAAGAAAGTTACTATCCTCAAGAATTAAAAGTGCCTCAGACGAGGTTTTATCTATTAAATTCTTATCTTGTGATTCATTATTGACAATCTGAGTTCCACCCAAAATGAGTATGCCTGGGTTGAACACCTTATCCTCATTTCTAAAGGGAGATGATATCAAAGTAGCAATCTCATATGACTCCTCGGGAAGAGTTGAGTCACTATCGATTAACTAAGGAAGTAAGACATTTGATTCAGGAGATTCGAGTTCATCAATTAAAATCTTCATTTTAGAGTCCTTGCTTTTATCTTTTTCAGAGTCAGTGTCCTTGAAAGAGTCACCATACAAAAGCTTTTTCCATTTGTCATTATCCGGACATTTAGGTTTAAAACGACCATCTTTCGACATTCATAATTGAACTGTAATCATATAATCATTGATACATAATATTTCTCCAATTCATCATTGTTATCTTTTAAAATCAAAGAGATCATAATCTTTGTTCAGATGGAAATGATACTTCTGTGAAACGTGTTCATCGGCGAAATCCTCGGGAGAAGAGTATCATAGTCTCAAATAGTTGTGAGACTAGGATAATAATCAGAAGAAGAGGGATAGTGGTACTGCCATTAGAGGATGTGTTGTTTCTGAATTTTTAACATTTCGTAAAATTGGTTCCTCAATTTTGATCTATGGTGTAATATATTTTTGGATTTTTTTATAAAGAAATAAAAAATAGAAAAAATATTTTTGGATTATTTTTATAGAGATAGAAAAATAGAAACTATTTTTGTATTTTTATATCTTTAATATTTATACGAAAATAAACTTTCAAAACGAAAGGATCTCCAAGGCACTAACTTCAAACACCACGTGAAAATCGTACACCACTCCCCGGCAAACGACGCCATTTTGATAAACGTCAAACGCGTGTCGTAGTATTATATATAGTATTTCCCGTTGGATAAAATAATCACTTGAGGACAAGTGAAAATCTATCTTCCGGATGTCGTATCCACGGCGAGAATTGATTTGAGATTTACGTTAATGTTTTTCATTTGATGCTTGATTATCTTTTTGTTTGGGTTTTGATATTATACTAATAAAATAAAAATAATCTTTAATAAAACTAAGCAAATAAATCTAAACTATATAAAACGGACATGCTTGTCAAAGGAGGCGAAAAGATCATTAAGTGTGGAGGAAAGAGTTAATAAAGAATTAGTACCCGTTTAAAAAAACTGTTTTCTCACAACGTTGGTTTTTATTGAAAACAATCCTCTATTTTGGTAAAAATTACTAGATTCAATGTTGATGAATTAATACCCGTAAAAACATTATTTTCTCACAACGTTAGTTTATTTCGAAAACAATTTTTTATCAAGATATTAATTACTAAATTTGATGTTTGATTATTTATCCGGATTTTGCCCTTCCAAATAATCAAATAAAAAATCTAAATAACCCGAAGATTATTAATCAACAAATCTCTTTTTGGTCCAAACTTAATTCACTAGTCGCTACTCACTTAACAAGCATATATAAATCTACTCGCTAAACATGACAACTAAACTAACAATAATGAGCATAACAATAATAAAAAGCATATTAAGCTAAAACTACTAATAATTGAAAAAGGTAAAGAAAGAAGAACCCGAATGACGAAACCATTACGAATAAACCACCCGATCTAATGAGCTATCAAAATACTTAAGTTTAGGCGCTTTAAGCATTAAACTTAAGATATTGAGCTAGCTTAATAAACCCTTAAGCTCCTCGCCAAAAGTGTTGAACCGATTTCATCATCCATAAAACAACAAAGTTAAGACAAATATCAAATAGCTAAACTTAATCTTTCTAACAATTGTTACCAATCTGTTTTGAATCACTAAGCTAAATAAGACTTAATTTTGTTACTGTTACCAATCTATTAAACTAGTTCAAAACAATATTTTATAGTAATAAGCAATCCAAAGCTTAAACCGAATTAAATCCATTTCGCCAAGTTATAACCAGAACTAAATAACCAAACTAAATGATGAAACTGATCTAAATAAGCTAACCAAAACTGAATAAGCCGAGTTAATAAGCCAAAAGAGACTAAACCACAATCTGGTCAGAAATAAGCTAACACAAACTCCTAACGAACCATAAGCTATACTAAACGATAGTACCAAACCGAATCAAATCTACTTATACCTCAACATAAGCTAAACATAAGATTTATGAAAATAAGCCCACTCAAATAAGCTATTGAAAAACTTATCTAAACAAGGGCTTATAACATTAAGCAGACCGAAATAAGCACTTACAGCTTATTCGGTTAAGAAACAACGAAGGATAAGAGAAATAGAAAGGAAAAAGCAATTGAAACAAATTCTAAACCTGGAAATACTCGTCTACCATTCGAATCATTAACAAAAATTCGTTCCGGAAACATACTTCATCAAATCGAACGGTGCATAACAATTTAAATCCAAACTATTTCATAAGAAAGAAATTAAAAATTACATAAGAGAAATTAAATAAGTCTATTCCTAGCTACCCTATTGCTACTACTAACCTACGAGACTAATCTACCCCCTAAACTAAGAAAAAGAAAAGAAGATATCAATATATGCCTCTGTTATCCCTTTTTATCTGCGTAGATATCAAGCAGCAGTAAGGCATGCTGGATTTGGGATTTTCTTATGATTTGAACTGGGCCACGTTTTTACATTCTAACCATGCTGGGCTGAGTTCTGTCTTGGGCTGGAGTGGAGTTAACTTCCAATCTTGGGCTGCTATTAATGTTGAGCCTTTAATAAATATGAGTCGGTCCGACCAATATAAATGGTGTCGGGCCAACCCAATAAAAGATAAAAGCACCATCAGATTCGGATTCTCGTGCTCTTTCCAATGACATGCGCGGGGAATTTTTCCGACTTCGTCTTGATCATGAAAAACGCGTAAACATCATTAAATCTTATCTGAAAGTCATCGTTTTTGCTCCGTTTTCAACCCTTTGTACCAGCAAGACATAATAACATCATACAAACATATTTGCAATATAATTAAGCATATTTCATGGTTATTAGTCCGTTTATTAGTGTTTTCCGGGGTATAAATGATGTGTGTTTAAGCACACATCAGTCACAAACGACCGGTATGCAACCTAATTAATTATAGGTCGATTTAGAATAATGCAAGTGAATATAAAATAATGCACTATATTTTATATTGTTGTATCGCCACCTAATAGTTTTAGTTTTAGCTTATTAATCAAAATAATATTTATGTTAAGTTTACCATTTAATTCCCAAGTATAAATGTCTGTAATATATTCTAATAGCCAGAAAAGTAATTATAGTCTATTACTCTTGATTTACCACTTTTATTATTTTTACAACGACAATATATATATAGTCTAGTTCATTTATAAAATAATATTTATAAAGTTTAAAACGCGTATAAATATTATATAAGTGATGCTATATTATTTTCTAAGGTTTTTATAGTTTAAACGGACCCGAAGTCTGAAAACACTGTTTTACTATTCATGTCATGAAAAAATTTGCAAGAAATTTTATATAAAAGTTGTCTAGTTTTAATAAAGATTAACTCACTCATATTACACTTTTTGGCTTCGAAAACATGCTTTCTTATACCGAAACATCATTTCGAGCAACATTCTAGTTTTATATTTAAGCCGGTTCGGACTCGAAAGGCCCCAAAAATACGAAACGAAATCTGAACAGACCACATTTTTACCCAAAAGCTGTCAAAATATTATAGTTGCCAGTAAACTTTAAAAATTCATATCTTCTTCGTTTTACCGCTTCTTTATCTTGCGATTATTTGCTTTAGTGTTTATTGTGTTTAGAATTAATCTTTGTCCACCAAACCTGTGCCAGTCTCTTAGGCTGAAAACCCCTCATTTACCACTAGTAAATATGTATAACATAGGTTTAACAAGTAATTAGACTAATCTAGATAGATTAAAATACTGATAGAATATTAGGTTACTCTCGCTCTTAGTGTTCGACACCCTACTTACCGCGAAGCTACATCTTGACCGGGTACACTACCCGTTAAAGTGTTGTCTTTAGGTTTGTCGGCTAAATATAAATGTAAAACTTGATAATCACTAATTATACACCACACGACGACACATCAAGTTTTTGGCGCCGTTGTCGGGGAGTGATTAGTTAATCTTTATTCTTATTAGTGTTTCTAACCTTTAACTTGTTTAGTGTAAAATTAATTTAATTCTGATTTCTAATTGTTTAATTTAATTGTGTGTTTAATTTATCGCATTATTTAATTGTGTTTTTTTAAATAGTATTTTGTTCTGACTGATCACCTGATACGGCGTATTCACTAGTTGGATGCGGTGTATCTAACCTTCTGCTCAAAACATCGTATTGCTTTTACAGTTTAAACGGCGTATCTGTTCCCCAAACAATACGGCGTATTCTGTGAACTCAATACGGCGTACTGGCATTCAACAGACACATACGACGTATTCTGATCAATAGAATACGACGTATTTGTTATCTGAAACAGTACCAGTATTTCGTATTCGGTTTCCTGTTTGTTTTTATGTGTTCCTCTGAGGGCACATCCTACTGATTGTTTTACTCTTGTTCTCATAATGATATCAAATAACGTCTATTTTATAGCATCATTTATCCCATGTAAATGACCCATTTTATATAATTATTGCAAAGAATTATTACTTAATCGTTTATATTTGAGAATTGTAGTAATTATGGAGTAATTGGTGAAAGTTAGCAAAAGGCACGCATTTTGGAGCATAAACGAAGAGTTTGAGAAAGTCTACTGATCTGACAGAAAGTACGTCGTATTATTCTAGACCTATACGGCATATCCGAGACTTTGACGAATCAAAAGACCATTGCCTGACTTTAAAGAATACGCCGTATCCACATCAACAATACGCCGTATATAATATTTTGGTCAAAGAAGAAGAATCAACTTGTTTTACATCAATACGCCGTATCCATCAAGAAGATACGGCGTATCTGTGCCTACACTTCACAAATAACCACGAAGGATTTAAGACCCAATACGCTGTATCCAGGAGCCTCTTTACGCCGTATCCATGTCTTACTATATACGAAGATTCTGGAAGATATCAAACGTGGTCCTTACTCCAAGAAATCTCCAATACTCCGTATCCCACATCGGTAGATACGGCGTATCGACCTGTTTCCAGACCCTATATATAGACGACCCAAAACTCAGTTTTAGGCATGCAAGTGAATCCCTAAACCACCAAGTCGACCAAGAGACGAATAAAGGAGCATAGAAGGTCAGAAAAGAGCCTCAAGATCATAGGAAAACTCTTGTAATCTTCGCACAACCGAATACACGTTCGATCGAGGTTTCTTTACTTTAATCGTTCATATATCAAACCGTGTGTATTTTTACAATGACTATCGGCTGATACCTTTAGGTATCAGCCGTGTTTATGAAGATCTAATATTTGGTTTGTTTATCTGTTTTATCGGTTTGCTAGCTTTGCTACTAGAATTAGTTTTCATCATAGTAAAACTGATGCCTCTCTATTTGTCTACCATCATGGGTCTGATATTGCTTATTTATTATTATATGTGGATGATATTATACTCACTGCTTCCTCTGCAGCATTACTACAGCGGATTATTACCTCTCTTCATAGAGAGTTTGCAATGACAGATCTTGGCTCTCTAAACTATTTTCTTGGTATCTCTACTCGACGGACTGCGTCTAACATGTTTTTATCATAGTCCAACTTTGTAGAAGAAATTCTTGAGCTAGCTCATATAGAGCACTGCAATTCGTGCATAACTCCTTTTGATACCGAGTCCAAGCTTGGACCGGAGGGTGATCTAGTTGTCGATTCTACTTTATATCGTAGTCTTGGGGCGCTTTAGTACCTTACTTTTACACTTCTTGATATCTTCTTATGTTGTTTTCAGCAAGTATGTCTTTAACATACTGATCCTTGGGAACCAAATACTCTTGTTTTTAAGCGCATTCTTCGCTATGGTTCATGGTATCTTGATCATGGATCTTCAAATTCATGCCTGCCTACGAATCAAACTTTGTTGCTTATTTTGATGCTAATTGGGCGGGGTTGTGGGGTTACTCGTCGTCAACTCTCGATTATTGTATGTTTCTTGGTGATAATCTTTTGTCTTGATTTGCTAAACGACATGTTACTTTATCTTGTTCTAGTACTGAAGCTGAATATCGCAGGGTCACGAATGTGGTTGGGGAAACTGATTGTGTGGAAACTAGAAGGGGGGGGGGGTTGAATAGTTTATCGGTTAATTGGCGTTTTAAATTTTTGGTTGTAAAAATGTTTGATTCGAGTATATGTGATATCAATCAATAATATTAACAACCAATATATCTAACTACAAACAATACAATCACTATATAAATATAAACAACGAGATATAGAATAAAAGAAAAGAGATAAGAGATAGAACAATCAAACCACAACACCGAGAATTATAGTGGTTTGGCTACAAAGCTCTTCTTCACCCTAGTCCACTCCCCGAGTATCTGACTCAAGATTTCATTATGTCAACAAGCTCCCTTTAGGCAAAGAAAACCGTTACGTGTCGCTAATCTTGATTTCCGAATAAGCTAAATGTCGAGTCTAATCTTAGCTAGAACCAATCTACACCTTTACTAATATATTTTAAGGCCTAAACTACTAACCGACACATAATCAACAGTTCTGGATTTTTACACTATCCGGATCTACACAATAACACAAGAATGAAAATGTAGAGGTTGAATCTTAGAAGAATATCACTAATCTATAACACTTTGTTTCTAGGCGAATATGAGTGTTCTTCTCTTGCACTTGATAGAAGAAGGAGAAACAAGAGATTGGATCACTTAAAACAATATTAACCAAGATAGTGATTAAAGATTTTAGAGAGAGGTAGGAGATTTTAGAGAGAGAAAGAAATCTGAAAATGTGGTGCAAATGGTCTGGATTTGCCAAGAATGTCACTAGGGTGTCTCGAAGGCTCCCAGATATATCTGGGGACCATTCTACATATTAGGGGGTCGCCCCTAGGTAGATGCTCTTATTTTTGTCTTTTTGTGGGGAAGTTATTTTCTGGTCAGAGTTTTCTATTTTTTTGGGGGGAACCAGATTTGAATTTCAAATACTTTATTAAAACATTTCTTTAAATTAAAATATATTTTGTATATTTTTACTTTCATAAAAATGTTATATTACATTTGTAAATATGTAATCTTTAAGGCAAAAATATTTAATTTGATTACTAATCATGTTTAATGATTTGTTTATATAACTCAAGGATTTACGTCCGATTGAAAGTCTACGACTAATAACGTGTTTACGTTTACTTTTTATCGTAGAAGGTTTTTGATCTTTGTCTATCTTCAAACGTAGAGGATTCATAAATATAAAATAACGTTTTTAGACATTATTTGTATTAACAATCTCCCTCTTTCTGATGATGACAAAATATAAACTCATTTTACATAAAAAAAAATTTACAAGTTATTAATGAGTTTTAATCCATTCTCCTCCTTTTTGTCAAATCAAAAAGGTTGATCGTCGAGTAGAGAAGAGAAAGAACACGACGATGCGAAAGCTCCCCTTGATGTATACTCCCCCTCGCTTGGGGCATCAAGGGATCAAGTTATGGTAATATGCTACAAAAACAAGTTAGAACGACGAGTGCAATATATACATCTAACTTGTAGCAATAACACGACAAATATATAAAGATGGCCAAGAATAATAGAAGTGACTGTCATAAATAAGCACTCAAATCACCCATCATATTAAATTAAACTCGAATAAAGCGATTCATTCATAATAAGGAAATTCATACTTGAAAGCATGAATTTTACAAGATTAAAATTAAAGTGATAGACATAACTACATTAATATTCTAGAGACTACATAAGACCTAGGTGATTCTTGATTCATAGAGGATGGCTTAAATAAAAAGTGGTGAAGATTTATTTAAAAACATCAAGGATATTTAATTATAAGGTGGAGAAGTTAAGACGATGGCGGAAGTAAGAAGATATTCGATGTGAGAAAACATGAAATGCATTTCATCCTGAAGAGAAAGGATGAGATTGCGATTGTGGAAGCAACATAGAAAATGTGCTCCATGGTAGTCAAGAACATTAAAGTAGATGGGATGGCCCATGAGAGGTGGTTGAGGTGGTGGAGGTGGTGAAGGTGATGATAGAGTTTCAAACATGTTATCAAGAGGAGTGATAGGTGAAAGAGAGAGAGTAATATCCAAAGAAGGATTGCTTTGAAGTGGAAGAGGATTTGAAGGACTTAAAGGAGCATCTAAGGGATCATCAAGAAAAGGATTAGTGGGTTGAGGATAAGGTGTGTTTTTTAAAGAGAAAGGTGAAGAACATGGTTTTGATTCAAAGGAGGATGAGGTGGTTTCAAAAGTGGAAGATGTGTCTTTGGTTGATGGAGTTTTTAATGGTGCATTAGGTGGAGATGGAGATGAGGATTTTTCAATAGGAGAAGGGGTATGAGTTTCATCATCTTGGGTTAAATCCACAAAGAGTTTTCTTGGTGGAATAAGAGTGAGTTTGATTTTCTTAGGGGGATTGGATGATAAAGCTTGAGTGAAAACCATGGAAGAAGAATAAGAAGAGAAATGTGATGAAGATGATGAAGAGAATAAGGAGGGTGATCATTATTTAATCAACTATTGTTGGATTGTTCTGGAAAAGCATGGTTATAGAAAATAATGATTCCAAAGTATGTTTAGCAAAATGCAGAAAGATAGCTGGGTCTAAGAGAGGGTTGGTCAACTGCACAAAAAATTAGGAGAAAATAGTAAAATGCTCGTGACTTCTGTTGATGGTCCCGTAAATAGGGGCGGTCCCATATAAATTTGGGGGCCGCCTGGTATTTACGGGGGCCGCCTGGTATTTACGAGGGCTGTTTTCTAGGTGACACGAGATTTTCCCAGTTTTTCTAAATTTTCAAACCTGTGTAGAAAAATAGTGGTCTAAAGTGCCCTTTTGCAGCCAACCTTATTTCCTCAATAATCATCTAAACTTCCAAATATGTAAAACTAGCTAATCTAAATCCTAGTGGGGAATCAAATACAGGCATAGTGGAGAGAATAGCTAAGCATGCATGATAATTTCATATATATCAAGATCAATAAGCATAATATCCCAAATAGCATGCAAATAAGTTCTAGGATGATAAAATTGAACGATCATCCAAGGCAAACTACGTTGCCAAAAAAAGTAAGTACCAAGTAGCCTACCAAATAGTAATATAAATTGTTTTTAGCCATTCTCCAAATAGCTCACTTCTTCTTTCCCTTCCATGAGTTCTTGATGCCCTTTGATATGTGTGAAAACACATATCCATTTTATATCAAAATAAACCTAATAAAGACCAAAAAAAATAATAAAAATGGCAAAGATATGCTTGTTTTAGTGTTTTTGAATGGTGCAGGTACGGATAAAGCAAAATCCACAAGAAAACAGTTAAAACCGGGCAAACACGAACACAAGAACGGAAGAGCACGCAAAAAGCCGGAAGGAATGCTATGGTCAAGCCTACAGTCAAACTTGGTCAAAAAGTCAACTTGGTCAACTCACAATATGACAATCCAATGTTACATATCGAGTCCCTCATTTATAAACCAAATTACAAAACAAACCCTAAATGCCCTAACAGTCGTTATCTTTTTATTAATAAAAGATAACGACCGTTATTTTCTATATAAAAACTATCCAAAGATGGGGCCCAATCCAATTCCTCCTTGCCAAGCCTGAGTCAAAGATAATGATGCCCGGGTCAAACAAACTCAACGCACCTTTATAAGAAAATGGCGCGAAAGTCTGTTTTTTACTATTCCCCATCTTCTACCTTTCACACCAGTTAAATTCATAGGGCTGCTATTTTTTCTTTTTTGTTTCTTAATTAAGGGGCAGAAAAGACAATTCAAGGGGTCAAGTACATAGTGGCAGAGTTAAACATCATCATGAGCCTCATTGGTCAATTCCATCAAAGGAAGGGACACGTCGGCATGAAGGAAAGGCAAGGGATGGGGATTTTGACACTAGAAGTACTCTAAATTAAAAGTAACCACATGGGTCTGACACATAGATTGCCACGCTGACAATCCTTGTGAGCTCATAAGTGATCAACTGTTGTAGTGAGTAATCAATGATTAGTCAGAATCAAAGGGCCAAGATTGGATGGAGGATCTAGCAATCTTGGAGCTAGAAGCTTCCCTGGAAGCTATATAAATACAGCACACTTCACACACACAATGATTATCTAGGTGTAGTTTTAGGAGTTTAGCTTAAATTTAGCTTGTAGTGTTAGCTTATTGTAATTTTCATTTAAATCTTTTGTAATCTACTTTTAAATATTGTAATCATATTTTAGTTAATGAACATTGGAGTTTCTACTTTAAAACTATCATGTCACAAGTTCTTATAATAATCTCAATGTTTTGTTCACTTTGTCACAAGGTTATATTAGTTCTTTTAAAGCTCTCACAAGTCTTTAAGCTTGTGATTGAGCTTAAATAGTTACTTAATCAACTCAAACTCAAAATTCAACTTAAGAACCCTTGCTTATTGACTGTGGACTTATGGAAGGGAAGCTAGCTATGGAAGAGCTTCCAAGGACTTATATTGGCTTATCTCTGATAAGCCAGAGCTATAGATAAGCTTATTTGAGCAATTAGCTTCTGTTTAGCTGAAGTATTTTGTAAGTTTTCATTTAATTCCTCTTTCCTTTAAATTCTAGCTTAAAACTGCTTAAGTAGCTTATTAGTTCTGCTAATCTGCTTATCTATCGCTTATTTGTGCTTATTATTATTTAGATAAGCTTATTAATCATGCACTTTAATCTGTTTTTAGCTTTTATAGATTAAATCATAGTTTACTTTTTAACTTGTCATAAAATCACTAAAAAACCAAAAATGTTAGAGTAATTGGTAGATCTTAAATTCTAGCTTATCTAGTTGTTAAAATAAGCTCATTAGGTTTGCTATAAGCTGTTTATCATCTGGTTATTAAGTTTTAGTCATTAGATTTAAGTTTAGCTTGTTAAAATGAATCTGTCAAATGTTAAAGGGGTGTTTGGATTAATGCAGTTTGACCTCTTAAAGTCAAACTGAATTGTGCCATTTAATTTGGTTAGTTTGATCTTCACATTTGATTAAGTTCTGAGCAGGTTTGTAGGATTAGATTAAGCTTAATAACATTTTTAGGTTTAATCACCTTGTTCCTGCACCAGGGGAATTCTCCCTTTCTTTTGCTTGTTAAAAACTTGATCTAAGCCTCATTGAGCTTGGATCTTGTTTATGTTGAGTTAGATACACTCAATAAGAGTGTGTAGTGCAGGGTTGTCCCTTAAGGACACCTGCAAGTTGGTTTTGGCCATTTGGCAAATTGCACTAGCAGTAGTAACTCACTAGCAGTAGTAACTGCTGTTACTACTGCTGTCTTTTTAGCTTAATTTTAAGCTAGCTTAAGTAGGATTTAGGTTTTAAAATTTAGTAAGTTTATAGATTATATATAGTTTAAAATAGATTAAGTCTTAATTTTACATTTCTAGCTTATTTCTTAGGTTAAATTAGCTTAAAAAGTTCATAAAAAATTCATAAAAATACAAAAACAGTACGAAGTAGATTTTAGGTTCTTAATTTTGATTTCTAGCTTTTAGCATTTGTTTTTATGATTTGGATTAATAGTTTATAAGTAGGTTGTTAAGTTTTCAAAAGCTCAAATCCTGAAATAGCTTATTGAGGTTTATAGCTTATTTAGTTTTTAAGCCTTTAGTTATAGTTTCTGAAGTTTGCTCTTTTGAACATTAGATTTAGAGACCTTTTAGTGTTTTTAGTTGAATTAGCTTATTGAATTTAGCTTATACACATCTTAAGCTTTCTAGAGTAACTTTTGGTTTTAAAATTGAGCTTATAATGAGTAGTGTGCAAGCATTAAAGTGAATTTTAGCTTTTTAGAGCTCAAAAGCTCATTTCCTGTAAACAGCTTTTTCAAAAGCTTTTTGAGAGCTTATTTTTGAGTTTTAGTTTATAGTGCTTTTATTAAAGTTGCTTAAAAAGCTGTCCTCTACAACTTTTCTTCTTTAAGTTTTTCATAAAAAGCCAAAAAAAAGGGAAGTGGAAGTCGGGGGTGAGCAAGGCTCGAACCCCCGACCTCAACACCTCAACCTTTTATAAACACACACTCCCACTCTTTACCGCTGTGCCCTTGGGTCTTTTTCATAAGACCCTTGCACTCTTAATTCTTTATACCCATTTAACCCAATAAGCCTATTAAGCTGTCAAAGCTTATTTCACAGCTTATTTTATAAGCTGTGATCTCGGGCTTATTTTTCCTAGGATTTAAATAGTTTAAGCTATTTTCTGTCATTTTTCTAGAATTTTTAGAGTTAATTTAGTATTTTTAATCTTTTATTTTCATTAAAAACTTTAAAAAATCATAAAAAATAGAAAAATAATAAAAAAAAATTAATTTTTTTTAGAAATTTTGTTTTTATCATTAAGTTCGTAGGAAAATTAGTTTGACTCTCGTAGGTTTATTTTTGAGCATTTTAGTTTTTAGGGCTCGGTTTTTTATTCACGTTATCCGTTTTTGTGATTTCTTTCAAATTTTATCGTTAAGCTTTCAAATTTTGCAAATCCCTTTATTTTTATTCATAGAATAAGATTAAAAATTCAAATTCTAGATTAAGGTGCTAATTAGGGTTTATTTTGTCGTTTCCGTTTTTCGTCCGCGTGTTTAGTTAATTTACTTGCATTTAATTGTTTTAATTGTTTTTAGTCGTAGAAAATCAATCAAAAAGTTGAAAATCATTCATAACATTGTCCAAACTGAATCGAGGGTATCAATTCACATTTCTTTAGGATACGACCCGGTAATCACTTACCGGTTAATAAACGTGTTATATTATATATTTTTGTGTTTAAATTGCATTTAATCTTTGTCCTCAAGGGTTATTTGTATATTTCTATAAATACTTTGATATATTATATATACGTGAAATTGTTACAACCAATTTTTGGCGCCGCTGCCGGGGAAGTGTGTTACGATTCTCTCGTTTGAAGTTTGTTGATCGTGTTTTGGAGAACCTTTCGTTTTCGAAAGTTACGTTTTTAAGAAAATCAAAAATATAAAAAAATATATATAAAAAATAAAAAGTAAAAAATATTTTTCTTTTCTTTTTAGTATAAATAGAAGATTAAACACAAAAATACAAAAATATTTTTCTCTTTCAATTTTAAAAAAATAAACAAAGTTGGTAAAAGAACACCAACAAATAATACCTTCAACTGAGGTATTATCCATAATAAGTTCCCAACTCGAATCAAAGATTTAAAAACTTACCATTTGTGTCACTTACGAGATACGGCTCACCTTTAAAAGTAAAAATTTTAAGAGCTACCGTGAAGTAAGTTTGATTATTTGGTCCAAGTTGTCTATCTCATTGTCCGTTAAAATTAGACTGTGAATAAACTTTAGAAAAACCAAAAATAATTTTTCTTATTATTTTTCTATTTTCTTTTCAATAGTGCATGCGCACTAGACATTCTAGTTATCCTAATTCAAACGTCACAATTCCTAGACGTCGGAGAAGACAAGTTTCTAACATAGTCAAACCCGAGATTCGAACTATCGTTGCACCTATGGCAGAACGTACCATGGAGGAGCTACTCCGTGCCCCCACAGAAGGGTATGGAGAAGCTATTGTTTTACCAGAAATCAATGCCGATCATTTTGAGATTAAGACGAATTTGCTTCAGTTGGTTCAAGCTAACCCGTTTTACGGTCGTGAAAACGATAATCCTCATGCTCATATTAATAGTTTCAAAAGGATTACCTCGACTTTACGATTTAGGAATGTGCCTAACGATGTTATTAAGCTTAGAGGTTTCCGATATTCGCTAGGGGTGATGCTAAAACTGGTACGAGAAAGAACACCAAATTCAATCTTGACTTGGGAGGATCTCGTTACCAAGTTCGTTAACCAATTTTTCCCTCCTTCAAAAACCACTCACTTAAAGAATGAAATTTCTCGTTTTACACAAAAATTTGAGGAAACTTTTAGTGAAGCTTGGGAACGATTTAAGGAGTTGCTTAGAGCATGCCCCCATCACGGATTTACGGAGTTAACTCAAGTTGATACCTTTTACAATGGTTTAAACGACAATGAACAAGACTCCTTAAATGCCGCTGCGGGTGGAAATCTTTTGAGTAAAACGACTAGAGAGGCTTTAAACATAATTGAGAACAAATCAAAAGTACGTTATTCACGAAATAAACCAAATGCTTCTAGGATGAATGCTACTTCTAGTAAAACGGATGAGAGAATTGATAAGCTTGCGGATCAACTTTCGACCTTAGTCGAGATTGTTTCTAAAAAAGTTGTCACTCCCCTTGGTTTAAAAAGCAGTTGAGGTATAATTGTGTCACTTGTGTGGTGCTCATTATTGTATAATTGTCCGGCTACCGACAACAATCAGGCTAGTGTTTGTGCGACTACGGGTACTTTCAATCAAGTTAACCCTCCAAACCGTGTTAGTAATCAAATGGCACCACCAGGTTTTGCTCCGGTGCAAAACAATGGTCAAAATAGGTTTAATCAGAATCATGTTCAAGGGAATAATTTTAATCGGGGAATAATTTTCATGGAATCTAGGGTTTTCAAAAATCAAAATATTCATAGCTCTAAATTTCAAACCAAGGATTCTCTAAACCAACCTTTTTTCATGTGCCTAATAATCAAATTCAACATGAAATTTCAATTGATTTTTCAAGTTAAAGAGGAATAATGATTAAAATGTTAAGGACATTGCAAAGTCAAATCACTCGTTAAGGAGACCTTAAGAATGAAATTCAGAACACGATAAAATCTCAACAAGCCGTCATGATGAATCAACAAACCAATTTTCAAAATAATTTGCAAAATATGATTTGTGGATTGTTTCAAAACCAAGCCTCAACTTCGGGTACTCTTCCGAGTAACACCATTCCAAACCCGAAGGGTGAGATGAAAGCAATCACTACTCGAAGTGGTGTTGCTTATGAGGGACCCTCTATTCCTATTAATCCTTCTCCTAAAAAGGTAGTAGAACGAGAAACCGAGGAGACAACGGATAAAGAGCAAACAAATTTCCAAGGAAGCACCGCTCAAATTCCACCTCCGGTTGTCCCCATTTTTGTTCCGGAACCCGATGTTCCAACGACTTTACCTAAAACCACTCCTATTCCGGAATCCGATATTCCAAAGAGTTTACCTAAGCCAAATATTCCATATCCTTCACGACGTGATAATCAAAAGTCCTGTGACAAAGCTTCGAATCAAATGGAGAAGATCTTCCAAATCTTTCAAGATTTGCGCTTCGACATTAGTTTCGCGGATGCTTTACTTTTGATGCCAAGATTTGCTCCTACGATTAAGAGTTTGCTCATGAATAAGGAAAAATTACTCGAGTTAGCTAAGATTCCATTGAACGAGAATTGCTCGGCGATGCTTCTCAAAAAAGCTTACCGAATATAGCTTTTGGAGATCCGGAAGTTTATTCTTTCCATGTAATTTCCCAGGAATAGTGTATGCCACGACTGGGCCGATCTTGGTGTGGAGCTTAAATCTTATGCTCATTTCTATTTGGAAAGCTTTCTGCCTGAACTTACACCAACTCGGATGACTTTAGAGTTAGCGGACCGATCAATTACTTATCCTAAAGGACTCGCCGAAGAAGTTTTTGTCAAAGTTGGGAAATTTCATTTTCCTACCGACTTTGTTGTTGTCGATTTCAAAACCCATCCTCGAGTACCTCTCATACTTGGGAGATCCTTTTTGAGGACCGGTCGTGCTTTAATAGATGTTTATGGAGAGGAAATAAGCCTCCGGGTTTTTAATCTTGATCAAACTACGAGATACTCCTCTACAAATGACAAATCGGTAAACCGAATTGACATCATTGATGCAGTTTGTGAGGAGTATGCTCCAGAATTGCTAGGATTTCCTAATACTTCGGGTGGCAATCCCACCCCGACGTCTGAGCCATTTACTTCCGAATTTATTTTGGAAGAAATTGAAGCTTATCTTAAGGATGACTCGATTTCACCAGAAATTGATCATGCCGATTGCAATCTGGAGGAAGATATTTGTTTGATTGAAAAATTGTTAAATAATGACCCGTTTCAACTTCCTCCGATGGACCTTAAACAAAGTGAAGTGACCGAGGCAAAATCTTCAATTGAAGAGCCTCCGGAATTAGAGTTAAAAGATTTGCCGTCTCACTTAGAATATGCTTTCTTGGAAGAAAACGACAAGTTACCAGTTATTATTGCAAAAGGTTTAGAAAATGATGAAAAAGATGCTCTTTTAAAGGTGCTCAAATCTCACAAAAAGGCCATTGCTTGGAAAATCACCGATATCAAGGGTATCAACCCTCGTTTTTGTACCCACAAAATCTTGATGGAAGATGATTACAAACCTACGGTTCAAAGTAAAAGACGGGTTAACCCAAAAATTCATGAGGTAATCAAAAAAGAGGTCCTAAAACTTCTTGATGCCAGAATGATTTACCCGATCTCTGACAGCCTATGGGTTAGTCTAGTGCATTGTGTTCCCAAGAAAGGTGGAATAACCGTCGTTGCTAATGAAGAGAACGAATTAATTTCGACACGTTTAGTTACCGGATGGAGAGTTTGTATCGACTATAGGAAATTAAATGAAGCGACTCGAAAAGATCATTTTCCATTACCGTTTATGGATCAGATGATCGAAAGATTAGCTGAGAATGAGTTCTATTATTTTCTAGACGGATTTTCAAGATACTTCCAAATACCAATAGATCTCCAGGACCAGGAGAAAACTACTTTCACATGCTCCCGGTACTTTTCAACGGTGTATGATGGCCATATTCCATGATATGATCGAAAAGACCATGGAAGTGTTTATGGATGATTTCTCGGTTTGTGGAGATAGTTTTGATTCATGCCTATCCAATTTAGAAAAGATGCTAAAACGGTGTGAAGACACGAATTTAGTTCTTAATTGGGAAAAGTGCCACTTTATGTGTAAAGAAGGAATTGTGTTAGGGCATAAAATTTCAAAGGCATGAATTGAGGTCGATCGTGCTAAAGTCGATGTTATCGCTAAGCTCCCTTACCCGACTACAGTTAAAGGTGTTAGGAGTTTCTTAGGTCATGCAGGTTTTTACCGCTGATTTATCCAAGACTTTTCTAAGATTGCTAGACCAGTGACCCACCTTCTCGAGAAGGAAACACCATTTTTGTTTTCTAAAGATTGTATTGATGCT
>BQNB010063733.1:0-28083 GCA_026074375.1 Tanacetum coccineum | reverse complement strand
AACAATCAAAAACGCCCCGAGGCAGTGCGCAAGCACCAAACCACTCGTAAGCTTCAAAACACTTTAGCTTAACAACCAAATTTTCAAAGAACACTTAAACCCAAACACCTTGATTTTCACTTTTTGCACACTGTTATGGTATGGCAAGAATAATCGAGTGTTCTACTCATCATTCTGACCAAAACCCCTAAAACAATTTTACTTTTAACTGGCTAAATCAAAAACCCCTAATTGTTGAACAAATAAACCCACCACTCACCGAAGGTCACCATCGTCATACACCCATCACCATCGTCACACGCCATAAATGGTAGCAACGAAGGGAATAACTACATCTAAAAGCAATGTCTATGTGTTTTAGTCGATTAAGTGAGATTGTAGAAATAGGCGGTGAACTGAGAAAGAAAAAACATGAAAGTTTTAGATAGCATTCATGCGTTTTTTATAAGAGAGAGAGACACGTGCCCCTTTCTTCTAACCAAAAAGTTGTCATTTTTTAAGTCCAAAAACGATCGTGCTTCATCAAAAGTGACGTCCCACGAAAGACAAACGTATAAAAGGGTAATGAAGAGTATCAGTTTTGAAAGGAAAAAAAGGATGAGAAAATTCCCAAAATGGTCAAAAGTACATGTGTGTTTACATGTTTTGGTCAAAAGTCATCCTAATTCTCAAAAGAGCCATGATCTACTGCTCTACCCCCTTTATAGCTTGACACATGTCCACTCAAAAACACTTTTTCTTAGCCCACAAATAAGTGGATTGGCCCACCACTTAAAGTAAAATTATCCGAATACCCTTGAAGTACTATTTTATCTTTATGTCCACGTAGGATGCTCTACTGCTCAACAAAGATTTGCTCTACCACTTTAGGCAGTGTGCTAAATTGTCTAAAAGATTTCATCATAACGTGTGTTCAATATTTACTAAAACAAAAAACATACAAATAATTTTCTCTCTCTTAACATTTGTTTCTCTCTCTTGAAACACACAATCGTTCTGATCATCACTATTCCGATCAAAAATTAATTGGTTGTGACTCGCTACCATATCAGTTCAATTGTTCTTATGGCTGAAAGACTTTATGTAAGTTTTTATTTAATTATCAATTTTGCGTCCTTCAATTGATGTGATCCCTAATTTTTTAGGTTTTTTTGAAAACCCTAATTTTAAAAAACCCAAGTTGTTCGTCCTTCAATTTATTTGTTTTGCCCTTAATCTTATTTGAATACGCATGATAGTTCTAGGGCAATGCACGTTTTGGATGATATCCTTCATGAATGATTTACTTAAATTGTGATACCTTTATAGTTATTGTTTACATTTATCATTGACAGTTCCGTTTGAATTTTTGGTTTAGGTTTATAATGATAAGGTTAGTATTAGATCAAGGTTAGAAATCCTACAAACCATTAGAGCGAAGTTGAGTTGAAAGGAAAATCGTCTTGATATTTTTTTCAAACTGTTTTTGGACCATGGTTAAACATACAAACAACACTACATGATAGTCATTTGCTGAATTTTTTACTTCAACACCAAAGATTCATTTCTAAACCATCTACCAACCAGCCCTTCATATTTGATATTGATGGTCGTACATTAGAATATGGTAGGGAGGATTTCTGTTTGATTACTGGTTTTCAGTTTGGCAAAGTTAATTTAGATCCTGATGAGGAAGATCATTCTAAATTTCGTATGCGTGTTTTCCCAAAGACTGAAAACTTAAAGGGTGAACATCTGTTAGGGCTTGTTAACAAAGATGTTAAGTTTGCGAAGTTGGATGATGAGGATTTTGTTTTTATGGGTCATGAGCTTTGACATGTAGTTTCAAAACCCATTGTAAATTTAGTAGATGATTTTTATAAATGGGATGCATTTCCATGAGGAGAATATATGTGGACATTCTTTCATAAGAGGGTTTACAACGTTGTTGTAACTCGTCGAAAATTCCATTTGGAAAAGTTGGCAAGCAATCCAACATACGAGGCCAACTATGTCTTGTATGGTTTTGTTTTTCCATTAAGGTTAGTTTCTTTCATATTCATGTTCATTCATTAATAGTTAATCCATTCAACACTGTTTTCTTTATGTAAGGCCAACTATTCATTGTAGGGTTTGGGTTTTTCCATTGAAGGGAGTTCTTTCATATTCAATTTCTTCTCATTAATTAGTTTAATCCCTTCTACAATTGTTTCTTTTATGTAAAGTTATATGGAAATTATTGTTTGAACAGATATAGTGGTTTTGGAACTTATCTCTAATCAATCCATTGGTGTGGCGTATAGTATGAGAAATGATCCCTTGTGTGATGGCATGGAGTAATGGGTTAAAGTTTGTGTCGGTTACCCGTAATCACTTCACTTCATTACTAGTTACACTGAAGTCAAAAAAAAGAGAAAAAGTTAGAAAGAAGTTAGAGATAGAAAACAAGAGAGAGAAAGTGAAAGAGAATGGATGAATTACGTGTAAGAAGAATGTTTTCAAATGAGACCAACTCCCCTCCATCCTGGAGAGGGGTATGTTAAGTTAAGACTTAAAGGCTAGCATGCCTTTAAGTAATTCTAACGGGCGGCGGCTCAGGGTTTACTTGGGATTTCGTCCGATACACGTGACTCGATTAGATACAAATAAAGCCCGTTTAACGCCGTCTCATGGGCCTAATACAACGTATATTAATTTAGAGACCGAGACCTAATATAATTATGAACGAACTTCCATTGTTCGACTCAATATTTTGAGGCTAACAATCTCCCCCAAGTGGGAGTTCATTTGTGACACTCCTCGTGAGACAATGGAGATTAGCATTGTCGTTAAGACTCTGTGTGATCTTTGTCTCTTCTAGACGTGTGTAGTCTTGGTTCGCTTCATGCTTTGTGGCTCTTTGATCTTTAGCCCTTTGTCATTGACTTTAGACTTCGTCTTTTCCATCAAAGATCTTTAAATCTTTAATCCTTGGCCGTCTGACGTCAATTTGCCACCCGACATTGCGATCTTGCGTCTATGACCAACAAGCCATAACTTTGCATCATGCTTGATAGCGTCTAACAATCTCCCTTGATAGACTTGATATCTTTAAAGGAAGATCTTGTATATCAAGTTTGGTGCGAAAGTCTTTTCTTTAATTCTGAGCTTTCATGAATTCTTGAATCTTGATGCTATAGAATGTCTTTGTAGATTGAGCATCAGAGCATGTTGATAATGAATCCGACTGTCATTTTGAATGAGGCATTCACCCATCTCCAATCTATATGTATGCCTGAAAATAATACAGTTTAGGAATATAAGACGGTGACGAATATGGCTTTGTCATTCGTCCGAATTTGGTTAGATTAACCTCTGGTTCCGTAGGACCATTTTACAGTATAAATACTATACCTGTGATCAGGTAGATTCAAAGAATCTCCTTGACAGGGTTTCCAGCTCAAAGCGTAGGATCTTCTAACACAGATGTATTAGATTTACCATGCTTGCTAGTTCTCATTATCGGAACATCTCAAAGCAGACAACACGGTAAGAGTGAATCAGATAGTTACTATCTTTCTGATGAGTCGTCAATTCATTTACTGGACCAAATCGATATCCAGTTGTCACAAGTTTGATTCATATGGAATCTCGCAAGTCACCTACCGCAGTGCTGTTTGATGATGACACTGGAAGGATTTCCATTCGTCATTGTGAATACTAAAGAGTATCACTAACTGAAGGTACTAGCGTAGTCACATGGGATAATGGCGTAGGGACTCTTGTAACATCTTGGTACTTAATGATGTTCAACAAGTGGTTTGTCATGGGAATGTGTCCTAATGAGAATTCTATTTGAGTGATCTCTTTGCTCTAGACTCGATAGTGCGTTTTGGTTTTTTAGTATCGGAAGCTGGAGCAGAACTGCCACCTAATCACTATTAACTAACTCGGAGTGAGAAAGTCAATAGCGAGTCATGGTGTATATGCCTTGACCAATGAGAAACAAGTTTCTTTTGAGAGAAACCCGAATGGACTGGAAGGGTTTTGCAATGCATCACTGGGTCCATGAATGTCGTCTTCAATGTCACGCAATCAACATTTGTGGATTCTGACAGCATATGTATTGACCCGGTTTCTGCCTAAGTTGTGTAGCTGGGCTGTCTTCTTTAGACCCTCTAATCCAGAACATTGCTTTTTTCATTCTTCAACCCCTCAATGCTTACCAAGACTTCATTACTAACAACCTTGTTGTGATTGTACCAGTGTAGTCAATCGTTAGTCGGCATTCTCCCTATACACATTCATCTCCAATCATACCTAAGGACCTGCTATTTCTAACTATGGATGTCCTTAGGGTTAGGATCCCTCCGGTTCTGGGTGGAACGAGGCCCAAGGACAAAATACCTTAACTACCAGTTAGGACCACATATGACATCATGAATCTTCGTGAAAATAAGATGTTGTAGGGTAGGAGATCGTAACCAGAAAACCTTTGTTCGAAGAGTTACAAGCACTTTGAGGTCAGATAAGATCCTTATTATTTGTCAGAGATCACATTAATAAAACAGTACTCCCCTAGATTTATAATACAATCACTTATTTTGTGAAATACTTTGTGATGTAAAATTTGTCTTGAAATACCCATGGGGAAAACTTTTACTATAGCATGAATTACATGGGCACATAAACTTGCTCCCCCTCATTTTAACATATGTTTGACACCAAAAACAATGTACGCAAGTTTACAATGAATATAGATATAAAGGTGAGACACTTATCATCTTATAACTATCATTCTAATGAATTGTCATTATTATCAGTGTTGTTATTAAGGAGACTTTTTTGGAATGAGTTTGTATACATAGAATGGTCTGGAATGATGAATCCAAACTCATTAAAATGTTGTTTTTGTTCGATAAAACTTCCCCCTTGCAAGTGATGGAGTGTTGAACACACAATTTGAAAAGATTATTATCTCAGTGAGAAATTGTCTTTGAAAAAATTGTGTTCAATCATGTTTAAAAAACATCATGTTAGGAAGACATTCTGCTTCCCCAAAAACCCTTATTTAAGGGTAAGACGCACGTTATGCGTACTCTTTATCCTTTTTCTTTTGAGCTTAAACTTTGAATAGTCTGTTAAGAATACTTCAAGACCGCGAAAAGTTGAATTTCTTCTCTCGTTGTTAGAGTAGTAATCTTTATGGATAAACTTTCCTTTATTTAAAGTCCGGGTTACGTACTGAAATTTGCACATAAGTCCATCAAGAAAAAGTAGAAATGACATAGATTTGAATGCTTTTGAAAAACTGTTTCTAGAACTTCATTACGACGGCCTGGGGCGATATTTATCATCATTTCATGGTACGTAATTGTTGATCGATTTCGCAAGAGACATGTCGAGAATTAATATTTTTTGAAACGTTTTCTCTGATTTTGTTTTATTTTGCTAGTTTCGTTTTTGAAATTTTTATATTTTTGTATTTCTCTCTTTTTTCAAAAATTATGTACAAGTTAGATGTTTTGATGGAACATCAAGCAGATTCATTTGTCAGAACCATCCAGTTCTGCTAGGAGTCAAACATCTCATACCAATCTCTCGGGTGAGATAACTGAAGACCTTTCTTCGAAGGGCTTTAGTAAACATGTCATTCCAATGGTAAGTCATTCTGACAAAGTTCAAGTCCAATTTAACCGTTTTCAACGGTTCTTTATAAAGTGATATCGAGTATGGATGTGCTTGGTATGAGAGTGTTGCAGCAAGGATGCATGATATTGCTATGGCTGGTTGAGAGTCACAATAACAACGGTAGTTTTGTGTAGATTAAGCCATAATCTTGAAGCTGTGTCCGTATCCACATACTAATGAGCACGAACTTGCAGGATAACGGCCACGTATTCAGCCTCTCGGAGGACATTGCAGTACATGTCCTGCTTCTTGACATCCAGCTGACTATCTTATCACCAAGGAACTGGTCCTCCAGAAGTGCCTTTGCGAGTATCAACCAACCCCCCGGCATGATCTACATTGAAAAAGCTGTGTAGTTCAAAGCCAGAACCCCTCGGATACCAGAGCCCAATGTAATGATACCTCTAATAAGTATCGAAAGATCCTTTAAACCTTTTTTGAGGTGTGATTTTTCATCGGCCTTGCTTGAATATGCTTGGCACAATTAACGCTACAGCTTGCACTATGGTCCTGGGCACTAGAGTGCAGAGTACATGAGATGACCCGATTTGCTACGGAAAGTCCAGTTTGGTCTTACGTGTTCAGACACCGCACAAGTCTGCATCTAATTTAGGTTGTCGTAGCCATTGGTGTACCAATGTTTGTCTTTTCTTCCCATACCATGTTTTTTTAGAATCTCCTAAAGTATAATTGGGCCATGATTAATAAAAAAACAGCGTGGGAATTGGTGGATCGAAGGGTCCTAAAGAAGAATTTCATTCCCCCATCAAGGACAATTCTCAAAGCTACCGTGCATTAATTTATTCAAAACGGTTTCGAAAATTTTAGGGTTTTGTGTGGAACCACAAAATAATGTCATCAAGGTAAATCTGCACAAGTATAGAAGTCCGCCACGTATTTTATCGTGAATAGGGCCCGGTCATGATACCTGAATTGACAACCCTTTGGGAAATCAATAAAATTTTGAGAGTTCATCATACCAGGACTCCTCGGAGCTTTGTTTCAATCCATAAAGAGCTTTATCTTAGACGTAATCATTGTCTGGTCATCTAGGAATCAACGAATGCGTCGGTTGTCAACATAAACCTCGTCCTTCAATGACCATTAAGAAATGCCTGTTTTCCACATCTATCGATAAGATTGGAAAAGACTTTGTGTCAGCATATGCGACAAAAATCCTGACAGGCCTCCAAGCGACGCAACTGGAGCAAATGATCTTCAAAATCAATACCCTCTTCCTGAGGCTATTGAGCACCCTTTGCTACAAGTAAGGCTTTGTTTGCGATATTTACAGTTTGGTCTCATGCCTTTTTGTTTTTCCATAACCACTTACTTGAATACGTCATGCCAAAAGGTTTGTCAACGAGTGGTCCCAGACTGTAGTTTTGTCAAACTGATGAAGTTCTTCTGCCTTGCTTTTCTATCCATGCAGAATCAGGCCGATTGATTCCATAATGATTTTTTCGGTTCACCAGATAATCACTGGGTGAGTGCGTACATACACATTTTCAGGATCTTTGCAAGTTGTCATCTTTTTAGCACTGGCTTGGATGGGTTTCCCACGTACTTGCGTTAGACGGGTGGATCTTTTGTCCATAACGGTAGTTCGGAATCGTGAGGTTGATTGAAGGTATGGCACTTTGAAGTACCAAGATTGCGTGAGAGACTCAGCAATTTCATGTACCGGGGGTGACAGAAAGGATTGTTAAACTCTGCTTGATGATCATTATTTTCCTCAAGGCATGATCATTTGTAAGGTTAATGGTTTCTGAGGAGATAGAATATACATTGAAGGTGTAGTTGTCCTTTTGATTAGAATTTTGATGGGGAGAAGAGAGACTTGATGACAACGAGAATTTACCATCATTAAAAAATTCATCGTATAAAGGACCAAAAAGAAGATCCAACTCCTGTTGTGATGGAACTGTTGTATCTACTGAAGGAGAAACATTTTGTAGTTCTGGTGCGGGGTCAGGGTTGTCATAATCTGATGCCTTTTGTCATTGGGGAACGAGGCCTGAAGTGTCATTAGTAACCGACTTTTGGTATCAGTCGCCTCGGGTGGATAGTGATTGAATTTCGTGGTTTTATAAGCATAACAAGCTTATTTCGTGGCTTATTGGGAATATAAGCACACGAATTCGTGGTTTGGTTAGGTGTTTGGAAGAAAATCGTGTACTTTTGGTCTTCTTGTTCTTCCTAGCTTCTTTCTTAACAAATTCGTAGCTTAAATATCATTTTTTTTGTTTTAGTTTTGACTTTCTTCATTGCGTTTTGTCATAGAATTGGTTGTTAGATTCGAAAAAAGCTGTACTTACTTGGTAAGAAGCTTATAATAGCTTATTTAGGAGAGTGGTTTAGGATTTAATTGTTAAATATCCCTATCCATCTTACAGGTTTGGGGGATCGAGGGTATAATACTGTTAACAGGCCGATATTAATGTGAAAGTTGGGCTATAATTTGTGCCTTTGGGCCAGTTATGGTAATTAAACACATGGGCCGAGTTATGATACAATGAGCCAAAAAATTATCATGGTTTAACTATCTTATACTTATGGATTGAGCGGGGAATAAAACGCTATCACGACAAGTTGAACTAGACGATGTTTATTCGTTGACGACATTTAAACACAACATTTGTCTAGTTTAACGACATTCTAGAACAACAACACAACAAACATGATACATAACACTAAAAACTATCCGAATAAGATTCACTTAAATGTCAAAACGGCTAAAGATTTGGATTCAAATGTCAAGTGATCACGAAGTTGATTTGGTATCCCTTATTTGAGTTTGAAGTGGGTTTCACGAAGGCGTCTACTTATTTCATCATCGAGACTTCCTTCTAGTTTCTACCCCTTTTCTTTAAACCCATCTAACGACTGATACTTGCATGTACGGATACATCATGATTATAGACTTTGAATTATCTAGTATACCTTACGGGTCAAGGGGTCGGTATGGGAATACCTGGATAACTATCACTTATAGGAGGTTACATTGTATGTACTCATGTCACACGCAATGAAGCCGATTGGATAATTTTCACGAGGTGGATGTACTAATTATCTTTTGATGTTGGGTATATTGGTACTTAGAGGCTTTTCCACTGTACCGTTCTTCAATCTCTAACAGTGAAGCTTTTAGTAAATAAATTTTGGCGGAATGTTTACTTCATTTTCAGTTGGTAGATCAGTTACTTCACCAGGATCCACGAGCAATAGCCGACAGAATACGAGTTGGTAAGTTAGCCAAGAGCATAAGGTTGAGATGTGATCAGCAACTCTCACAGGATATTTGAAGCTACTGAACGTCAATAATACTAGCATAGTCCTCGGAAGCAAAATCTTTCAAAGTTCTTCAATGTCTTTCATAACTTTTCAAGATTGTTGCTTATGACAAGAACTTCTCGTGTATATGGGCGTACACGTCAATGATGCTTTCGAGAGTTCGAAACCATCATGGGGAATACGTGTACTTTGATACTTTGATGCTATCAGGTCAACTTCCAGGGGGAAGTAGTTTATACTAATTCACTTAGTATGGTTTGTGAAGTATTCTGCATGCGTGAGAAGTATTGTTGCTGATCTCTTGCATGTTCCCCCAAACAGATATTCACCAAGACCAAATGTCATGATATAGTATAGAAGCAGTATTAGATTGTGTGATTGACTGTTTCTTCTACTAAATTCCGCTGTGCACTTTAAATGTCAATGTTAGAAGATCGTTCAAGCTACATCAACGTGTTCATGACATTTGCTCAAAGATACGGATGTATGGTTTGGGGGGAAGCTGATTCAGTAACTTCGCTCATAAAGGAGTCTATGAAGAAAGCTTTTTTAGACCTGCTGCAATGATGTTGGGAGAAGTTTATTACAACTCAAGCATACTACAATGGGTTCCAGAATAAGTCCAGACAAAGAAAATCAGCTGGAGCACAAGAACTAAGACATAAGACAAAGTACTCATCTTCAGCTTTAAAGCGCCTTGATGTCAATTTTTTTATTTTTTTTTATTTTTTGTTTGTAGTTTGTACATGTTAGAACATTGTAAGTAATTCTGTATGCCCACATATTGAGGGAAGATTGTTAGCCTTAAAATATGTCGGCTAATACAGAATTACATTAGTTTAAATAGGCAAGACTCGCAGGGACTTAAAATGTCTAGTTATGATAGTTTAGAGAGTCAAGACCTGATATATGTCCCCTCCATACTTCCATGGAGGGGTGAGGATTTGTTTTTACATGTATAAGTTTTGTGTGTGTTTCTCTCTCTAGAAAACACACATCTTTCCTTCCTCTCACTAAATAATATGGCTAAACATTTGTTATTGGTGGCGTAAAGATGAGAATGTGATCCCCCGTGGTGTTGCATGGAGTAATGGGTTAAAGTTTGAGAAATCAAGTTATGAAAGATTTTTTTATTCGAAAAATTCTACTGTTAACAAACTTATCCCTTCGGCTATTGAAATGAATGAACTTTGGTGGAGATCTAGTTTGGATTATTTTAAAAAGGTCAACCGTTCTATTCCAGTTCTTAGATCAGCTACAAAGGGTAGTAGTAAAGGTAAGAGTGTCCATACCCGTGTTCGAACAGAGGTTCGTCATGAGGTACATGTTCGTAATGAGGTGTCTAGGGTACATTCCCATGTTCCAGCTGTTGAAAAAAATGATATTCAAGAGAGAGATGAACTTCTTAAAACTGTCAAAGAACAAAAGCAGATAATCCTTGATTTGCAACTTCGTTTAAATTCAGTTGAGGAAAAACTAAAGCCTGGTCCATCAGATGTTGATCATCTTGATAAGGTTACGTTCTTTACATTACATCTTACCTTGTTATTATTTACAAATTTCCTTAATTCTTATTGTATAACTTGGCATCTTACCTTTAATTCTTATATCTAGAACTGGAATGATGTTTCGGATAATTTTCATGCTGATGGTCTTGATCACAAGTCGGTTGAGGGGGTCAGCCAGTGTACAGGTTTGAATGATGAATACAAGAGTGTTGCTGTTGATGGTCTTATTAGTATACGGTCCCAGGATTTCATCGATTTTCCTCAAGTGAAAGTCAATGACAATGAAGAAGCTTGTCATTCCGATTATTGTCTATCCACACAACAGGTTAGAGAAGTAATCAACCACTTCTTTCACACGCCATTTGTTCAGGTAATATATTAATGATTTATTTTAACTTTGTTATTTGGGGAACCCGATTTTCATAATTTTGTATGCAGGTTCAGGATGATGTAAACGTTGATAGTTTGGTAAAAGAAGAGATTGTGAAAGATCATGTGAACGTTGATAGTTTGGTGAAAGAATTTAGATGAACATGATTTTCATAATTTTGTATGTGGGTTCAGGATGCTTGTGTCTCTGAATTGTTAGATGTTGTGAAAGATGATGTGAACGTTAATAGTGTGGTCAAAGAAGAGATTATGAAAGATGATGTGAACGTTAATAGTTTGGTGAAATAAGATATTGAGAAAGATGATGTGCACGTTGATAGTTTTATGAAAGAAGATATTGATAAAGATGATGTGCAATTTGATAGTGTTGTGAAAGATGCTGACAAATGAGAAATGAACTTTACCAATACTCAGAAATTTCCCGACAAGGCTTACCTATCCCTTTATACCCAACCGCCATCAACTGAAGTAAAATGTAGGAAAAGGCGTCGTGAAATTAAGTTAGAAAAGGTTGAAAAAAAAGTCATCAAAACTGTTGTTGGGTCGGATGGAGTTGAAATTAATATGTTACCATGGAAAGAGGTATGTGTTTATAATATTAGCGAATAAATTCATTTTCTCATAAATTGACAGGATATGACTTTTCAAGATGTTACTCGTTCCCCAATTGCACCAAAAAGAACCGTGACTGTGCCTGAAGAAGTTAATGCGTTATTCCGTGATAAAAATAGGATGGAAATGAAGTGGACTTTTCCATGGTGTGCAGACGGTCATCTTGTTTATATCGATTTCTAGGAGAAATTAGTCGGTAGGAGCCACACTAAAAGAGGCTGGCTATCTACTTCGGTAAGTATTAGATCAAAGTTTAAAATCAACATATAAAATTTAAAATCTGAATTATTTGTATCTAACACTTTCTTTATTCTGTAACGACAGCACTCGACCTTTAGATTGATTATTTGTGGCAATTCAGGGAACCCAATGTTGACTGGGCAATGGCAAGTCCATATCTATGTGATATGCTTTCTCGATTTCAATATCCTTTTTATTACACTGATGGTGTCAAATATGGTGTCCCCTGGTTTGCAAACAATGTTCAAAAGGTTAGTATTTATAACCTTTATTCTCTTAAGTTGACATATATATATTTACAGATGTCATGATTCATTATTTTATAATATATTTAGGTGTACTTTCCCATCAACGAAAAGGATTCTCATTGGGTACTTGGAGAGTTGCACATTAGTTCTGGTTTGATAACCATTTATAATAGTCTAGGGTGTCCTCCTAATGGAATAAAACCAGCCTGTTTTGGCTTGATTTAAGGGAAAATTTACATTTTTAGATCCCACTATTTCTGGATAATGCCGAGGTGTTTGAGAAGAATAACATTGTTAAAGATGATTATTCAATCAGTTTTTAATTTGCAGATGGCATCCCAATCCAAGGTGGTCTTTATGGTGATTGTGGATTATGGGTTTGTATATTTTTATACAGGCTGTCACATAATATACCTTTGGAGGTTGATGATCCCATCAATATTGCACTGGCATATCGTGAATGATTGATTGAATTTTTCTAAAAATACAAAATGTTGCCCGAATGATGATGATTGACCTTATGTTTGGTTGATATACATTCTCATGTAGACAAGTTTAATATTTATGTATAATTTTGTGTTGCCATAATCAACTAATTTAACTTTTGACTATGTTAGTTGTTAATATGCCAAACCATTGTAAAGAAGGATTCTGCTAATGATATAATTTTGTGTTGCCATGATTTAAGACTTATTATTATCTACCTGGGTTGTTTATGACTTATAATTTATGGTTTATGTGTTTGTGGTTTGACTATTTTATACTTTTCATAAAATGTGTCAATATATATATTATATATATTTAATATCTCATATATATATATATATATATATATATATATTTATATTTATATATATATATGAGTTATATATCTTGATGACTTATACAAGTTAGTTATGTGTTTATACAAGTGACAAAAAATATATATGTTAATGGTCATTTCGACTATAGAAATCAATCTAAGAAACGAACCAAACACCCCTTTATTTTTATAAAACTTTACCCATTGATTCGAAAAATAAACATTTAGGTATGTATGTTTTGATAGTCAATGTATAATTATTTTAACGTGTTTTTGGCATGAATCAATAATGTATAGACTTTTGTTTTAAAATTTCTTAGTTAAATTTTTTAAAAAGTGTATATATTTTTTCAAATTTTCGAACCAAAAAAAATTATGACTCAATCCTATTGAAAATTTTGAATTCCTATGACTACGGGAATCATCATAGTTATAAATTTCTTAGACCTAATCATAAAAATATACAAAGTACAAAAATTATGAAAAATACCCAATTTTGATTAAGAGCAAAATTAGATGAAATTAAAAGAGAAAAGTATAGGAAATCTTACAATAGAGGTTGTTTATCTTGTTGTTGGTGTTTGCCCCTTGCGAATTTGGATCGAATGGGGGTTTAAAGGTTTGAATTTTGGTGGTTTTGGGTGTTGGTTTTCGTCACACAGTAGCAGGGGAAGAGGAATGAGTGAAAATGGGTGTTTGGTATTGTGTTTTGTAGAAATATGAGGTGTTTGGCGAAATTATGGCCGGTCCCCTTAAATATAAGGGGCCGCCCACTTTAACACGGCCGGTCCCCTTAATTTTAAGGGGTGGGGGCGCCTATTGAGAAAAAAAAAATTATTTTTTTTGATGTGACTAGTTTGTAAATGTACAATTATCAAAATACGTCGGGAGCTACTAGCAATATTATTTTAGATAATCTAGTCGTCGAAATAATGAAGTTGAAGGCGAGAAAAAAATACTTGACATTTTTAATTTAACTTTTCGTTAGGTTAAGTAAACTTAAATAATTTCCAATGAAATAATTAAGTTGTCAAGATTTTTGGATCGATAGGTGGTTTAGAGATGATTGACAAAATTTAATTGACATTTTAATTAACCTTTCGTTAATTAAAAATACTTTGATTACTTCGGCAATGAAATATCAAGTTGTAAAGCCGAGAGAAGATTTAACGAGGATTTAGTTGACGTTTTCAATCCAACTTTTTGTCAATTATTAATTTATTATTTCGATGAAATAAATTGATTTAGAATTTTTATTTTTTCTTTGGAGGTCATGTTTTGTAATTATTTAAAAATGATAATTATGTGACGATAGAATAATATAATGGAGTTAAAGCTTGATGAGAAGATTTCGATAGACGTAGTTTCTTGTAGGCGTGTAGACGAGGCGGACGTCGTAGTCGAAGGGAGTTTGTTTCATCCATAGTGTTTTGATGTCATGCCTTTCCGGCGTAAGATGAAAAACTAATCCTACTTCTATGTTAATAATTTCCTACTAATCTCAATTTTCTTTCATCTAATCGTGAGTTTGTACTAGTGGACATAGAAGATTTCCATTTAAAGAGGTAAGTTAGAGAATCTTAATTCAACTACGTGAGGAGATGAGTTCATTAATGAACATAAACTTCTTAATTTATAAAACAACAAAATGGCATTTCTAGTGACTATTTCTACAAGCTTAAATTATATTCTATTAACTACAACTTATTTGATTAGCATATACTATATGTAACATGAAAATATATAATTATTTAGCATTTAACACATAATCTAAATTCTAAAGAGTTTGGAAAGAAGACATACCTTTGCCTACGATGTGTTTTCTTCAACGTCTTCAAGTAAGTAAGCGTTAAAGGAGAAGTCATTTGGTAAATCCGTCGTAAGATTTTAAGAATGTATTCACTCTTTGGATTCCAAGAAATGTTCATGAACTACTCTACTAAATTATTGTAACGACTCAACCACTTGGTCCCCAATTTCTTATGGGTCCAAAATTGCTAGTCCAGAATATATTTTGCATATATTGCATTTGATTTGGATACATATAAGGTGGACATATTCCTCACGGAGGGAAGTTTGGTTGTTGTGAATAATTCCACATTGAATGATTATTATTAGGGTAGTTTTGTCTACCTTGATCTCTTCTAGGTTGTGGTGTTTTAGACCGAGGGTGAGAGTTATTAGTTCTTTTTAGAGGAGGAGTCTTTGATCTTGTTTTAGGCTTAGTAAATCCAACTCTCGGTTTTAAAGAAGGTTTATAAAAATGTTTTACTCCGTCGTCACTTGCAATGGGTATTTTAGTATTTTTTTATAAGCATAATTTTGGTCTTGGGCTTGAGTTTAATTATACTACTTTTTCTTTAGACTCAACCTCTTGTGACTTTACAAAATCTATTTTTTTAGACTCACTAGTTGATCCTTTGGTAAATTAAATCCTAAACCGGATTTATCTCCGGATGGTTTTTGAAAACTTATTATTTTCTTAAGCGAGTGACTACTATTATTAAATTGATTTAGCTTAGAAATTTCTTCCTTAAGCTTTTCATTTTCAAACTTGAGGTCTTGACACATTTTGCATTCTTCATTTACCTCTTTACCTTTTTCTAATTTAGATAGTTTATTTTTTAGTTCGAGTATTTCATTTTCTAACCCATTTTTAATTTGTTTTAGTGATTTATTTTTAGCCATGACTTTTAGACCTACTTTGTATAGTCGATTATATTCACTATCTAAGTCTGATTTGAAGAAGGGAGAGAGAAAGAATTAATCACTTTAAATCAAATCAAGAATTAAGATGTGTTAGTGATCAAGGTTTATGTATTTAGAAAGAAAGAAAGAGGAGAGAAAAACTGGATCTGAAAATATATTGTCAAGAGGTGTGTTTTTCTGCAGGGGTGGACCAGTATTTATAGGGAGCCAAAGCCAACGGTTATCTGCAGGCGGTCCCGGCGGTCCCCCTATACTTATAGGGGCCGCCAGCCTATAAGGGGGCCGCCCGTAGACCCCGCTCCCTTATTTTGTCTTTTTATAGGGAAGGTTTATCTGGTATGAAAGCTTCTATTTTGGGGGGAAAATTTTGATTTCAAATTTAATGTTTTTAATAAAACATTTCTTTTATGAAATATTTATTTATGTTTTTAATTTTATAAAAAACCCTTTTGTAGAAAATATTAAGTATAGAAAAATATTTTCTTGATCACTAATCATGTTTAATGATTTGTTTATCCATACCTTAAGTGATTAATCTTAGAAATAGAATTTTACGATTAGTAATTTATAAACGTTTAATTTTATCGTAAACGTTTTTACATTTTGTTATTATCAAAACATTGAGAAGTCAAAAAATATAAATGACATTTTTATGTATCATTTGTATTAATAATCTCCCCCTTTTTGATGATGACAAAATATAAACTCATTTAGAATAAAATTTGGTGTTTATAAATTATTAATGATTTTAATTCTACTTCTCCCCCTTTTTGTCGAATCCAAAAAGGTTGATCGTCGAGTTGTAAGATAAGAGAAGAGGTCGACGATGGAAAGACTCCCCCTTGATGTGAGCTCCCCCTCGTTTTGGGGCACCAAGGGATCGATCTTATGATAAATTTGTTTGCTACAAAATAAAGTTAGAAATACAAGTGCAAACACTAATTGACAAATATAAAGAACATGCATTTCATGGAGGTCACCCAAAATGTTGCAATAAAACATGCAACGTACATAACATACAAGATAAAAGATCATACATAAAACAACCATATGAAGTCTTAGTAGATATCATAACATACTAAAGCATAAAGGGTTGAGGGTAAACTAGTTGAAGTTTTGATTTTAAAGAGGAGTGTCATACTCAAAAGATGAATTGGCGATTATTTAGTGAGATTACTCATAGAGATCAACTAAAAAGAGAAAATGGTGAAGATGATGAAGCATGATTTTGAGTAATTTGTGATTGGGGAATGAGACGAGTGATGAGGAATTTGATAAAGTTGATGTCATTTCTTAGTGAGTGAAAGTGGTTTGTGGTGTACCTACAACAATGGCAAAAGGTTAAGTGACAATCAACTTGACCATAAGTAGGTGGTTGAAGCAATGGATGTGAAAGAGGAGGTGATGATGGCATGGAAGAATCAATTAGTGTAGAGATAGTGTGAAGTTGGTTGATAATTTTCTCTCTTTGTTGGTGATAAAATAGTGAAGTTGGTCGATGATTAGGTGAGTGAATATGATGAGAGAATGGAGGTGAGTGTGAATGATGATTTGGTGATGGAATGAGTATTGGTGAGCCATTTGGAGAGGGATTAGGAGATGGTGATTTTCTTTTCCAAACTTGTCTTACAGACATCCTAGGTTTCCTAGAGAAATTGAAATTGGTGGTGGATTATGACAAGACATTAGAGAGAATGAAGAAGATTTGATGAAAGAAGTAATTGTTTCAGATGATGAAGGATTGAAGATCCCTTAAATAAAGAGAAAAGAAATCTACAATTTTAAAAGAATTTCAAAGCATAGGCAATCAATGTTGTAATATAAACCTAGTGTGGTGTTTCAAAAGAGGAAAATCCAGCAAAAGTATAATAGTAGAAAGGTCAAAGATGCAGAAAAAGAGAAAAGTTTAAACATTTCGTTTCCCTCCTGTGTGCGGTCCCTTATGTCCTGGCGGTCCCTAATTAGTTAGGGGGCCGCCTGAGGGTTTTAGGACCGTCATCAGCAACATATCAAATTTCCAGCTTTTTCTAATATTTCTAATCTAGAAAGTAATTACTCAATAAATTTAACTATCTCCACTATATTGGTAATCAGCAACTAATCCAAACATGCATTTCAAGCGTAAATTCATGAAAATAATTCATAGAAGTCTAGCATGTAACTCTAGCAAATGAATTTAAGTGATTCATAGATAAAGTCTAGCAAATAATAAGCAATTAACAAGATAAATAACGTGCAAATGTCATAAGGCCGATTGTTCATCAAGATAACTTTTGCTTCTACTTCCCTTTCATCAATCCTTTTAGCTTCTTTCCAATTGACTTTAGTTCCCTTCCCGATGCTCATCCCCACTTTTCTCTTGAATAGATAAAATTTCAAATTTAGAAGTGAATATGAATTTAGATGACTTGAGGAAGGAGATGTAGGAATGTTTTCGAACAAAGGTTCATCAAGTGGTTGAAGAGTAATATAGAAGGTTGAGAAAAAGGATTCTTCATCATTGCTATTTTGAGAAAGATGAGATGATGAGGAGAGATTGACAACACTTGAGGATGAGTTTGAGTTTGACTCGCGTGATCTCTTTTTACCATGATCCGTTCGTCTTTTCCTTTTATAGAAAGGAGCAAGAGCGGTCATAACTGGATCATATGATATATAGAGATCGGATGCCAAGACGAGAGAAGAGGACACAACAAACTTGTATAGTCTAGTCAAGAGCATTCCATAAGGAAGGAGTTCCTTTGGTTTGCTTCGAGTCTTTTCCATTCGTTTGAGAATGAAAAATGCTAGATTATACGGAATGGAGGTTTCAACACAATAGAGCATGTGGCAAAGACATGCCGAAGCATGATCTTTGTTACCTCTGACACATATAACATTTTCACGAATGATATCAATCCATGATATCATGTGCGGTTTGATTTCGTTTGTTAAGATTTCATTTTTATCAACAACAATTTCTTTTTGACTTTTGAAACGGATGACCTTGCCTTGACGACGAATTTGAACATGAGACTTGATGGCATTGGGAGATGGAAGTTTGGTTTTGTATGGACCTTTGTTAGGGACACCGTTGGGTAAATGATCAAGACGCCACATTTCGGTTTCCGAAACTTGGCCGGTGAAAGGAATTTTGAGAATGTTACCGAATTCTTCAAGAGTTAGGGAGAAGGGTGTATTTTTAATGACAAATTTCCCCATCATCATTATAGGAGAGACAAAATTGACTATAGAACTCAAGAATAAAACGAGGACAAATTTGTTCATTGATGTCAATGAGACACTCAAAATCGATTAGACCAAACAAAGACCGAACATAATTTAGATTTGTGAAATCATCATAAACCACCCGACCCTCATGAATAACTCATTTTTCAAGGTTTTTGAATGTTTGTTTTAAGGGATGGTTATGGCTATATTCATGTGAAATTCTTGAGATGTATGACCGTGTTCTTTTATAGTCCTCGGCATATTTGCTAGGCATGTTTCCCTAATAAGAAGAGTTATAATTCAACTTAGTTTGATATAAAAATGTTAAGCAAAAATGTGCTAGTGTGTGCCTATAAGTTTACAATGTAGGGTAACGATTAACTCGACTTAATTATATTAACCTATGAGTTAATCCAAACGCCCCTTTATTTGATATTGCTCATCCAAACATGTTGAAAAATACATATGAATTATGTATCTCGAAATTTGTTTATGAGATCATTATGCATGTGTTTAAAATCGTTTTTAGTTTGTATTAACAACTCAAAATGACAATTTTGTCAAGATTCTAACGTGAGTGTGATGAGCACAAAAATGAGGTTTTGACACAAAAGTGGGTTTTCACCAAAATCACTTGTAGATGTATAATCTTATATCTAGGGGAAGCATATTAGTTATACATTGTATTATACTAGTTCTAATTACACAAAAATGTGGTTAATTTGAAAAATCCCCATTTTTGATTTTTGTGTTCATCTTGATCCCTAGACTGAAATCAAATGAAAATAGATGAAATAACTTACAATTGATGATCTTTATGGTGTTAGGATTGATTATTAGTGTTGATTTGATCTTCAATTTGAGTTTTGGTGGTTGATTTTGAGTTTTGGGTGGATTGGGTGTCGAGGTCGCAGCAGCAGCAGGTGAAGGGGAGTGTTTGTTTTTGTGTTTTAAAATTTTGGTTAAAGTGACAAAATACTGAAATTGCTGCCGACGGTCCCATATCTCTTAGGGCCGCCCGAAACAAGGTTGGGGCCGCCTGGGCTATAGGGGCCGCCTATATGTATCCACAAAATATTAGCACTTTTTAGTTTTTAGACATAACTTGACTAGGATGTGACTAATTAACTTACATTTCGTGAGTTAATTGTATTTAATCAACTTCGGACGAGATTAATTAAATTGTTACGACACGGAATAGAACACAGACTAGAGTCGAGACTTAGAAGAATAAGAAGCGGACTCGAGTGATCTAGGGAATGTGTTCCATCATTCCTAAACCAAGACGAAGATAAGTGAACGATTCTCGTTTGAGGGGTTTGGTGAGAATATCGACGATATTATCTTCGGACGGCACTTTTTCGATAGTGATATGTCCTTTTTGGACATTATCTCGAAGAAAGTGGTGACGTATTTCAATGTGTTTAGTGCGAGAGTGTTGCACCGGGTTTTTACTAAGGTCAATCGCGCCTTCGTTGTCGCACATGATCGGTACGTCGTCGAGTCGGATGTCGTAGTCGATGAGAGCTTGTTTTATCCATAGTGCTTGTTGACATGCCTTTCCGGCGTTTACGTATTCGGCTTCGGTAGTGGAGATAGCAAGAGCGGTTTGTTTCTTCGAGAACCAAGATGTTAGACAACATCCAACTAACGTACAAATACCGCTAGTGCTTTTTTGATCCACCTAATCTCCCGCATGATCAGAGTCGGCATATACTATAGTTTCTATGCCGGTCCCCTTAGGATACCATAATCCTAAGTGCGTAGTGCCTTTAATGTATCGAAAGATACGCTTAACCGCTTCTAAATGAGAGATTTTTGGATCCTCTTAGAAGCGAGCACAAAGGCAGACACTAAACATGATATCGGGCCTACTTGCCATTAGGTATAATAAATTACCTATCATGCCTCGATACTTGGTGCTATCCACCGACTCACATACTTCATCCTTCGTGAGTTTAGTCTCGGAGGACATGGGGGTTTTCATTGGTTTAGAATCTTCTAGACCAAATTTCTTAAGCATTTCTTTAATATATTTAGATTGATTAAAAAATATTCCATCTTCCATTTGTTTTATTTGTAAACCAAGGAAGAAGTTAAGTTCTCCCATCATGCTCATCTCGAACTCGTCATGCATGATTTAGGCAAAGTCATCACACATATCTTGACAAGTCAAACCGAATATAATGTCGTCGACATATATTTTAACAATGATGAGATTTGAACTTTTCTTCTTAGTAAAAAGTGTGTTATCTACCATTCCCATTGAATATTCATGTTTAATAAGAAAAGCCTTTAATCTATTATACCAAGCTTTGGGTGCTTGTTTGAGACCATATAAAGCCTTCTTAAGCTTATAACATGATCTGGTTTTTCAAAATCAATGAATCCTAGAGGTTGTGCCACATATACCTCCTCATTGATTAAACCGTTCAAGAATGCACTTTTTACATCCATTTGATATAATTTAAAGTCTAATGCACACGCATATGCTAGTAATATTCTTATAGATTCTAGTCTCGCTACGGGAGCATAGGTTTCGTTATAATCAATTCCTTTTTGTTGATTATAGCCTTGTGCTACCAACTTAGCTTTATTTCGAGAGACGACTCCGTTTTCGTCTAGCTTATTTCTAAATACCCATTTAGTTCCTATGATAGTCATGTTCTTAGGTTGTTGGACTAACTCCCAGACGTCGTTAGCAATGAGTTGATTTAATTCTTCTTGCATAGCAACTATCCAACTTTCATCTCCTAAGGCTTCATTCACATTCTTAGGTTCTATAATAGATATAAAACAAAAGAAGTTACTTTGGTTTTGGGCTTGAGATCTAAGTGTTCTTTGGTTGAGGTTTCCTATGACATTTCCTAATGGATGATCCTTAGACTCCTTAACATTTACTATTTCCTCAATTTCTATAGAATCATCCTCTATGTCTTTTTCTAGGTTCTTTTTCTCAGTTGTCCTAATTGCTTCTTCTTCGTCTAAGTCATCATCCACCAAGGGTGATGTCTTAGAAGGTGGAGGAGTTTCATCGAATGTCACGTTGAGTGATTCTTTGATTTTTATGGTTTGCTTATTTAAGACTATGTAAGCCTTACTAGTTTGAGAATAACCTAGAAAGATACCTTCGTATGACTTTGGGTCAAACTTTGTAAGGTAATCTTTAGTGTTCAGTATGAAGCACCTGCTTCCAAACACTTTGAAGTAATCTAATGTGGGTTTTCTACCTCTTAAGATTTCATAAGGTGTTTTTCCTAGTATTGCTCTAATTAGGATTCGGTTGAGAATGTAGGTTGAGGTATCTACGGCATTACACCAGAATTTTTGTGGTAGTGATTGTTCATTTAGCATGGTTCTGCTCATTTCTTGAAGTGTCCTATTTTTCCTTTCGACCACGCCATTTGATTGTGGAGTGCGAGGAGCCGAGAAGTTATGTGTAATTCCGTTGGCATTACAAAACTCTCCGAATTGCACTTCATTATCAAATTCCCTTCCGTGGTCGGTCCTTATTGACACTATTGAGCATCCTAGTTGGTTTTGGATTTTCTTACTAAAGATTTCAAATTGATCAAAGGCTTCGGTCTTGTTTTTAAGAAACCTAGTCCAGGTATACCTAGAGTAATCATCGACTATTACTAAGGTGTAGAGGTTTCCTCCGTAACTCCGTACGGCGGATGGACCGAAAAGATCCATATGGAGAAGTTCTAAGCATCTAGTCGTTGAGACTATGTTCTTAGCTTTATGACTAGCATGAGCTTGTTTTCCTATTTTGCAAGCATCACAAAAATGTCTATCAAACTTAAGTTTAGGAAGATTCCTAACTAATTCCTTAGATGCTATCGATTGGATTAAACGCATGTTGGCGTGACCTAATCTCCTATGCCACAATGTCGAGTTCTCATCAATCGATACTAGACAAATTTTGTCTTCGGGCTTAGATCCTAATTTCATTACATATAAGCCTTTCTTCCTAATACCTCTACCTATTACTTTATTATCCTTAAATATTTTACTATCGTTTTCAGTAAATAATATTTGGCATTTAGTATCACATATTTGACTAACACTTAGCAAGTTAAATCCTAAATTATCAACATGATCCACATTAGCAATTTCGAGTGAGTCATGAGAAATCGTACCTTTGCCAATGATGTTTCCACGTAGGTTGCTACCAAAGATAACTTTACCACCGTTGTATGCCTTGTATGTAGAGAAAAGCTTTCGGTTGCCCGTCATGTGTTTGGTGCATCCGCTATCTTTGATCCACTCGTCGGGTTCCAAGTCGATTCCAAGACATATCTAGTGATGTAACATAACAACTCAAACATTTGGCCCCCAATATCTTATGGGTCCAAAGTTGTTAGAGTTGTACATCCCATGCATTTGTTGCATTTGGTTGGGATGTGGAAATGGTGTAATCATTTCCCATGGCATATAGCTTAAACTTTGAAAAACATTCCATGGAGTGGGAAACCCATGAGGTCTAAATTGTCTACCATCACTTCTTCTAGGTTGAGGTGATTTTGATCTAGTGTAATTGTTATTGACTCTCCTAGGAGATGGAGTTTTTGATCTAAAACTTGGTTTTGAAAATCCAACTCCGGGTTTTGATAATGGTTTGTAAAATTGTCTTACTTCATTATCACTAGCAACGGGAACCTTAATGTTGTTTACAATTATATGTTTTGGTTTAGGACCTAAAATAGACTTTTGAAAAGAAACTTTCTTCTCAGGTTTTGGTGACTCTGATGGCGGTCCAATAAATGATATGGGGGCCGCCTGAGTGTTATTGGGGCCGCCCATGTTTATGGGACCTCCATCAGAGGTGACCTTTTCCTGAGATTTTACAAACTTTATTTCTTTAGTTCCACTAGATGATGCTTCAAATGAATTAAAGCCTAAACCTGATTTTTCTCCGGAGGGTTTTTGATTGCTTAGCATTTCATTTAAACATTGCGTACTTTTACTAAATTTATTTAATCTAGTGAGTTCATTTTTAAGTTTCTCATTTTCGGTTTTTAATTCATGACAATTTGTACATACGAGATCAACTCCTTTGTTTTTCTCGATAATGGACATTTTGTCTTTTAAACAACTAATTTCATTTTCTAATCTATTTCTAGTTGCTTTTAGTCTTTTGTTCTTAGTGATTATTTTTAAACTAAGTTTGCATAGCTTATCATATTCACTATCTAATTCTAGATCATCTATTGAAGAGTTTTCATCACTAAAATAAGATGAGTCGGAATGTACCTCGTTAGATGCTTGAGCCATAAGACATGTTTCGTCTTTCGCCTTGTCTTCATCCTCTTCACCGCTATCACTCCAAGAGCCTCCAACAAATGCTCTTTGGTTCTTGTCTCTTGGTGGTTTTGGACATTCACTTATAAGATGATTTGGGTCACCGCATCTAAAACACTTTCTTTCATTTTTGCCGTTCTTGTCGTCTCGGCTTCGTTGAAAGGTTTTCTTGTCATTCCTTGGTTGTCTAACAAATCTTCCTCTTCTTTTGAAGAATTTCTTGAAGTCTCTTACGGCCATGGCATATTCTTCATCTTCACTTCCGGAAGTTGAGCATTCTTCATCGCTTGATTCCTTCTTAGCTTTTAGAGCAAGAGATTTCCTTTCACTCTTAGTTTTAACTATTTCGGAATCTTTCTTGATGATCATTTCATGGACTTTAAGGTTTCCAATGAGCTCATCAAGAGATATCTTGGTCAAGTTCTTTGACTCTTCAATTGCCGTGACCTTCGCTCTCCATTTCGGATGTAGGGCTCTTAGAAACTTCCTAACGTAGTTCTTGCTAGAGCAACCTTCATCAAGAGCTTTTAAACTAGTGATAATAACATTAAATCTAGCAAAAGCACTATCTATAGATTCGTCTTCGGAAATGACGAATTGTTCATATTGTTGTACCAAAAGGTCAATCTTGCTATCTTTGACTTGATTATTACCTTCATGGGTGACTAACAAAGTTTTCCAAATTTGTTGTGCCGTATCGCACATAAAAATTCTTTCATATTCTTTTCTTGGTAAAGCATTGTAAATAACCATTTTAGCTTCGTTATTTTTTGCAAGCTTCTTTTTAAGTTCATCATTTTGTTTAACAAAAGGGACAACCTCATCTAGTTTGGTTTCCGGATTTTGAACAATAGGTTTAAAGTCACCGTCGGTAATAATATGCCAAAGATCAAGATCTTTTGATTTAACATATGTCTCGAATCTATTTTTCCAATATATAAAACTATCGCTTTCGAAAAGTGGTGGTCTTTGCATAGATTGCCCTTCTAGATATTTGTCGGAATCCATAGATCAATCCAAGCTTTAAAATATAGTATATTTTAAAAATCTCGAGTGACCTTGGCTCCTGATACCAATTGTAGGAAACTAGAAGGGGGGTTGAATAGTTTACCGGTTAATTATAGCGTTTTGAAAAACTTTGTCTGATTGTAAAATGCTTTGATTCGAGATATGTGTCAATCAATCCAACAATATGAATCACAATATATCTAACTAATGCAATAAGATAAGTAGATGTAAATGTAAAGAGATAAGGAAAGAAAACAACCAAACGACGACAACGATATTCTATAGTGGTTCGGCTACAAAGCTCCTCTTCGTCCTACTCCACTCCCTGAGCACTCCACTTGAGATTTCACTATATCAACAAGCTCCCTTTAGGCAGAGAAAACCGTTTACACGTCGCTTACTTTCTTTTCCGACACTAAGCTAGATGTCGAGTCCTAATCCTAGCTAGAACCAATCTAAAACTTCACTAAGTCTTTGTACACTCACAAGATTTACACACTAGTGAATTGACTAACAATCCACTTCACACAAGCACACAATTTACACTATTGGATTTACACACAATCCAATTTACACAATTACACAAGAAGTAAATAATGAATAATTATGATCTTGAGGGAGAAAGAAGAGATCACTTGATAATCAATCAATTCAATGTGAATATGATTGTTCTTCTCTTGCACTTGATTTGAAGAAGGGAGGAAGAAAGAAGTAATCACTTTAAATCAAATCAAGAATTAAAGATGTGTTAGTGATCAAGGTTTATGTATTTAGAAAGAAAGAAAGAGGAGAGAAAAACTAGATCTGAAAATCTATTGTCAAGAGGTCTGTTTTTCTGCAGGGGTGGACCAGTATTTATAGGGAGCCAAAGCCAACGGCTATCTGCAGGCGGTCCCGGCGGTCCCCCTATACTTATAGGGGCCGCCAGCCTATAAGGGGGCCGCCCGTAGACTCCGCTCCCCTATTTTGTCTTTTTGTGGGGAAGGTTTATCTGGTATGGAAGCTTCTATTTTGGGGGGAAAATTTTGATTTCAAATTTAATGTTTTTAATAAAACATTTCTTTTATGAAATATTTATTTATGTTTTTAATTTTATAAAAAACCCTTTTGTAGAAAATATTAAGTATAGAAAAATATTTTCTTGATCACTAATCATGTTTAATGATTTGTTTATCCATACCTTAAGTGATTAATCTTAGAAATAGAATTTTACGATTAGTAATTTATAAACGTTTAATTTTATCGTAAACGTTTTTACATTTTGTTATTATCAAAACATTGAGAAGTCGAAAAATATAAATGACGTTTTTATGTATCATTTGTATTAACACTCCCCTCAAATGTAGCTACAGATTTAACATCCCAATGCTGACCACTAAGAAGTTGAATCTGGTGACATCAAATCATTTGGTGAGAAGGTCTGCAACATTGTTGTCAGTGTGAATCTTGATAACTTCTATCAGTCTTTTCTCATAGCAATCCCTTATGAAGTGAAATCGAATCTCTATATGCTTGGTCTTGGAATGAGAAACAGGATTCTTGATAACACTTATAGTGCTCTCATTATCAATATGGAATGAGCAACCACTATCCACCACTGCATGATCCTGTAAAAAGATCTCTGGATTGCCCTGCACAAAAAGTAAGAGAAATCAATATCTCTTAGGGACCCAAGCCACAACTGACTTGGAAATCCCTTTTGGGTCAGCATACTCAAACTTCTTGAGCATGAAAGATCCACTTTCTTTGGACACATGATCCATATAATTTCCCTTAGGCTTCCAAACCCACCTTGACTTCTTAAGAGCATTATCCATCTTACCCTTACCAGTATTAACTACTGCTCTTGTCCCAGCAGTAGTCATATTTTTAACCCCAGAAGTTTTAACATCTTGTTTTAAGTTTTTGGGTCTAAAAGCTGGTTTTGTGTAGTAAGACCTCTTGATTGGTGAATATGAGGCTCTTAGTCTTACATTGTCCATTTTTGGGTAAATTGGTCTAATAGCACTACCAGTTTGTGCTATTTTTGGGGCAAATGGCTTAGCAGTACCAACAGGCCTAGCAGTATTAACAGGCCTAGCAGTACTAACATTGTGTACTGCTCTTTTCCCATTTGGCCTAACAGGATTAATCAAACCTGTTTTGGTTAGTACTCCTGTTGGGACAAAAGTCCTTCTTTTTTGAGGGTATTTCAATTTATTTAATTTTTTTTGGTGATTTACCCTTTTAGCATTATCCCATACTGGTTTGACCACCATTTGACCACTGTTTTCAGCTTATGTTCTGGACTCTTTTTGGCATAAAAATCACAATCTTTGATCAAATGATCAGTATTCTTACAGACAAAGTAAGCTTTTATTTTCTTAAATGTAATTCCTTCTTTCTGAGAAATTTGACCAATTTTATCAACTTGAGTTTTAATTGTTTGAGTCTCATTAGTCTTAATAGTACTAACTGTGTTCACATCAGACACATCATCCTCATCATCTGAATTCCAATCCTCAATGATGACTTTATCTCTGTTAATCTCTGACTTAGATTTTTCAACATCATTTGATTTACCTACAGTCTTACTAGTTTTAGATTTACTAGTGTCAGCTTTAACCTCAGTTGTTTTTGCCTTAATTATTTTCTTTCTAATGGCATATTCATCTAAACCTGCAAATGATATGTCAGCTCTTGGGGTTAGGAAGTTCCCTGTTATAGGAGGGGGAACAACATGATACCCATCTGCTTTGGAGAACCTATCATTTGCTGGTGTGGTCTCTTCATCACTTGATCTGACCTCAAAAACACTCAAACTAATCTCACTATCAGTTTCAGACTTGTTACTCATTTCATCTAATTGTGTGCCATATCCTAAACCATTTTTATCTTTAGCACTTGATAAGTGTAAAATACACATATCCGTTTGTACCTAAAATAACCTAATTAAACCCAAAACAGTCCAAAAATGGCAAAAATATGCTTGTATTTGTGTTTTGTGTATGCAGGTACGGATATATCAAAAATCACAAGAAAACCGTCAAAAACGGGCAAGCACGGATGCGAGAACGGAAGAGTGAATAAAATCCGGAAGCCAAAGCCAAAAAAAGTCAAATCTACAATC
>BQNB010063732.1:1801-35575 GCA_026074375.1 Tanacetum coccineum | reverse complement strand
AGACCATGCTGCCATGTTCTTGAGGTTTGAAATTCATATTCAAACATACGAAAGTGTGGAAAACAGAAAATGGAAAAACAAAAATGATACTGTATGTTATTTGACTGATCCTTCTTTTACGATTACGTACGTATATATTTTCTTTGTGGGCCATGTTTTTTCTAGAAGAATTTTAAGTAGTTACGGGTATTATACTTCAAATAAATGCTTAGTTTCCGTAAGTTGTCAAACTGATCATGCAACAAAATTCAAATCTTAATTTCATGCTGGAGAAATAATGTGACCAAGCTTTTAACGATTAATAAATCTGATACGTGAAAGGATTGAAACACGTAAAAAGTGAGAAGACGAAGATCAAGCCACGTTAAATTTAGAAAAGAAAATAGCATCTAAAATCTATGGCGTTCAGTTTATTACCTGCTCTTGCTCGGCATCGTTGTTAATTCTGGAGAGTGACCTTGCGCGATAACAAGAAAGTAGTCCCGAAGAAAAACAAATGCCGTACTTGAAAAAAGTGTATTGATCCAGTTGTGGAGATAGGGAGGGGGCCCGGGGGCCAAGTCCCTTAACGAGAAAAATTGTAGTGGGCTTTTTTCGTAATTTGCAGAACCAATTTGTAGCGTAGTTCCTAAAAATTATCGAAATGTGCCCCTCGAATAAATATTTTTGGCTCCGCCCCTGTATTGATCAATGATCATGTACGTGTTAGATGTTGCACGTAATAATAATCAGATCCTTACACGCAAATGGATGCATATGTAATAGACTTTATAATTTAAAGGTCTTTTAAAATCAGTGGTCCGGCACGTCGGGCTCTATCATGCGTGTGCTTATGACCGACACTGCCCTCGCTCACATCCTTTCGCAACGAACACACTAAAAGCTCGAGAGTATGTGGCAAACAACCACTTAGGTCCTCAGCTACCAAAAGTTATCTTATTAACAAAAATTTGCCTAAATCACACTACAAAAAAAGTGGGTTTGTACACATTTTATTAGCAACATCATGACATATTAAAGTGTGAACAATTATATAGTTCACGCTTTGCTCTTGTGTGGAGATAATGGGTGTTACAAAAAAAATTGAGATGGCCACACTTATTTTTGTGAATAATCAAATAAACTCTTCACATTAATTAGTGTGACAATAATTAAAAAGTCCACACTAAAGAGTGTGAACAAACAAAAAAACTACACTTTATAAAATGTGGAGTGTTATTGCAAAGTTCACACTTAAAGTTGTAGCAAAATGAAAAAAGAGCCAAATAAAAACCGGATAACAAAGTAAAGTTCACAATAAAAAGTGGGAACAAAATTAGGAAAGATCACACCTAAAAGTGTGACAAAATTATATATAGCATCTCACAATATACAGATTTTCAAATTATGCAAATTCCAGATTTTCAATAAATTCCAAATTTCTCCAGATTTTCAATTATTCTACAAATTCCAGATTTTAATGACTTCAATCGATATTATGTCTTTAAAAGGGCTTTTTTTAAATTCCATATTTAAAAAGCTACATCGAATAAACCAAATTCAGGTATATAAGGTACATCCAATTTGAAACTAAAGAACGATATTAAGTGTGCACAGCCTTCAAGCCTTCAAGCCTTCAAACCTGCAAACTAATGAATTCAAAGTATACTGGAGTAGGTTCAAATATAAATAGCTGGAATCAATGAGTTCTGATGTAGACATATAATTATATATGCATACATGGTTAGTTACTTGCTCTACCTAATTATAAGTTCTGATGTAGACCGAGATAAACCATGAGGAGACAAGATGACACAAACAAATAATCGACACATAAATCCTAAGGATAGCCGACTAGTCCAGTAACCTTCAAATGCCTAAAGTCGAGTGTAGTGGCACACGCATTTGGCTAAGCTTATTTCCCCAAGTTGCTTTATATATGTGAAATTTTATCAGTTTATGTTTACTAAATACTAACTATATTTGGAATGGCATAAGGTTCAAGACACAAAAGTAACAAAGCTATGCAAAACACAGAATGTTATGACAGTGAATGGACAATTACCAGGACCGAAGTGAACAATGGTGATAGTTTAGTGATAAATGTCGTTAATAGAGCTAAGAAACGTCACTTTCCACTGGTAAGGTTAACACCTTTGAATATTCTAGTTATTATAATCAGTTTAGGAGGTTTTTAACTTAATTTATATTTTTGGAATTAGCTAAAATATAATATGGTTCAACGTTATTATAGGACTCATAGTTTGTTTTGATAATCAGTAATCACTTGCTCTTGTATAATCTGCATAAGTACATTTAAATTAAACCTTGGGAAATTACACATCTCATTCGATATTACAAGTTTAAATAATGCTAGATGTTAACCTGATCAAGTACGATCTTCCGTGAACCAGAAAAGAGCTTAACAAAATATAAAATCAAGTTTTCGAGCTGAATAACAAGTGGAAATAAGCATTTGAGTAGAGTTTGGCCATCACAAACTGTGTCTTTGATGTACGAGTAGCAAAAAAATCTGGAAAGCATGGTTTTAAGCTCACCAATAAACCTAGTCATGTTTTCTTCCATCGTGTTCATTTTTCTACTTTGTTTCTCAATTTGTTTACTTTGCTCAACAACTTTGTTCAACAGAAATCGATTTTCACTTGATACACCTTGACGTCTCATTCTTCTCAAATCAAAACTAAATTTTGTTACTTGGGATTTGGTTACTCCAACCCGTAGCACAAGGTCTTCCATTCTTCTTAGAGGCCCTAAGTTCTGGCATAAATTCCCTTGCAATTTTCCAACCTTTTTTTCTCAGGATCATCGCGTTCTGAAATTCCACTCAAATAAACTTGTTTGAAAACCTGCTTCGCTTTACTCTCGAAAAGGCATTCAGTTCTCTTTGTTTAGTGTTTACTCTACCTATTTTATATAACTAAATAGTAGTAAATTATATACATACGGTAAACACTCTTGACCTAATATCAACGTATGACCCTGCTTTGTTACATGTTCCATTTCAAATCTTTCGATAGTCATCAGGTTCTAGTGCTGTACTTTCACTTCTGTAGATTACATATATAACCATCAAAAAGTTAGACATTATAAAAAGAAAAAAAAATTAGGTTTAATTTTCTAAAAGCAGACTTAATATGCATTTTTTTTCTCGCCAAGCCTGTCCGCGCCAGTCTCAGTAGTGTGAATATGGACTTGGCTACCTCTTGCTTTCTTCCCATGTGCTGAAAGTTGCTGTGATTCAATTAATTGAAAACACATGTAAGTAAATCGGTAAGTAAGCTACGACAGAAAACACAAACTGATATAAACAGATTTGTAGTGTACCTTTGTTTTAGGTGCTCTGAGATGATCCTTATAAGATTCCCATTGGTGATCAACAAAGTAGTGTGGTGCTTCTACTAAGTCGAGTGCTTGCAAAATCTCGTCATCGGTATATTGCATCTCTCCATCAAAGTTATTAGCTTCATGTAGTCTTTTGGCAGCTAACGCTAACAAACTCTTTTTTATCCTATGTTTTAAGGTCCTAAACTTGTCTCTTAAATGAGAAAAAATGACATCGTCTACATTTTTACTTCGAGGAAAATCAAATCTCCGCTGCAAAAAGCAATAATGACAACAAGAAACATCGTCTACATTAGAGAGATTTGAGGACGCATATTTAAACCCCGACCCACCAGCCAATCAGATATCCATAAACCCTGGTATCTATGTGTAGGCCTTAGCCTTACACCCAACAAGCCCAGAAAGCATTGATCTAATATCATTTGTTGCAACACCTTAAACCTTACAGAAGAAAGTTGTCAAATAGCCATCTAAATCCACAAAAATACAAGCAGTAAACTGTTTACTATATGCTACTTAAGACTTATACATAGACGGAAACCGTAACAAATGCAGACAGGGTACCACACATGGGTTTTAACTAAAAACAATTTACAAATAAGCGGTGACTCAAGTATTGAGCATTTGCAAACTAAAGTAATGGACATGAATTTTTATTTGTAGAATATTTATATGATTGACTATGGGTCTTGAAAGTGCAAAAGGTATTTGTGGTCTTCCATGTACAAGATTATCTCAGACCCAGATTTGACATCAAATAGGAGGAACATAAAGATCTTCCTTATAGATCAAGAACAAACAAAATAAGCTAGCAGAGTCCTTTAAGGATCTGGAATATGGAAAAATATGGATTAACACACTTATCATCAAAAAAGCATAAGTTTATCACAAATTCAATCACAAAGCCTCATTTCGGATTTTCGCAATCTGCATCTATTTGGTATTTCTCATTAACTTTGCTTAGTAATAAATCAAGTGATTTAGAAGATTCCTTTCATTCATAAGTTTATCTTAGATGGGCCTTAACTCCTTATTAGTGGTTTTATAAATAGCATTGATTTCTAAAATTTTCATATCTATCATATTTGGCAGCATCTTTATAGAGGACTGAATAGGTTGTGGCTGCGTAAAGTACACACCAGATTAGTCATCTAAATCCACAAAACTGCAAGCAGTAAACTGTACTATATGCTACTTAAGACTTATACATAGACGGAAACCATAACAAATGCAGACAGGGTACCACACATAGGTTTTAACTAAAAACAATCTACAAAGAAGCGGTGACTCAGGTATTGAGCATTTGCAAACTAAAGTAATGGACATGAATTTTTATTTGCAGAATATTTTTGTGATTGACTATAGGTCTTGAAAGTGCAAAAGGTATTTGTGGTCTTCCATGTACAAGATTATCTCCGACCCAGATTTGACACCAAATAGGAGGAACATAAAGATCTTCCTTGTAGATCAAGAACAAACAAAAAAAGCTAGCGCTCCCTTTTGTATTGAAAACACAAGAAAAGATAATTAATACAAAAGGGAGCCTCTATATATAAGAAAGAGGGTCTCAATATATAAGGAAATGAAATAAAATAGAGGCAATAATCGTGGAGCCAAATTAGGGGATAATTATGATTGATTGAATGCATAATTATCCTATAGGGGATAATTATGATTGATTGAATGCATAATTATCCTATAGAGTTACTATTTTCACAAGCTCATTTAGGCATAAATGTGAAGTAGTGGACAAGCTAGAAACATTGTTTGACATTCTGGCCCAAATTCAATCACAAAGCCTCATTTCGGATTTTCACAATCTGCATCTATTTGGTAATTCTCATTAACTTTGCTTAGTAATAAATCAAGTGATTTAGAAGATTCCTTTCATTCATAAGTTTATCTTAGATGGGCTTTAAATCCTTAGTAGTGGTTTTATAAATAGCATTGATTTCTGAAATTATCATGTCTATCATATTTGGCAGCATCTTTATAGAGGACTGATTAGGATGTGGCTGCGTAAAGTAAACACCACATGTGCACCCATTTGCTTATAATTGAAATAGATATAACTGATGCAGCACAAAAAAGAATGGTCAACAGAACAAAAAATAGATAGTCAAAGTTATTACCCGTAGTTCCATTATAAGCTTGAGACCACAACGCTTTATGCATTCTTTCTAGTTCTTAGCATCGAGGGGGCATAACTTGGGTTCTTTCACAAGTAGGGTCATGAATCGTGTGAATAAACCTGCTACAGATTTGATGGGCTGATTGAGGTCATTGAAAGGAACCACAATCATTTCACCCTCGTTTGGCTTATACACTTCTTTTGTGGTCATTGTTTGTGTCCTAAGAAAGTTTCCATCACGATCTATAAGATAAATATACATTGTCAGAATATAACATAAGATACATAATATGTTAAGAACAATGACTCGTGCAAAGTTTACCTATAATCTCTGCCTCGCTCAACAACATCATCTCATAATTCTCATCAATTTCATCTTGCTCGTCCATAGAAGGTGCTGAGGAAGACGAAGTCTGATGCACTGACTCGAATGCACTTGTTTCAGATCGTAAGGTTTGAGAATAGGTAGATGCTGATGATGAAGAAGAATTATTTTGGCGAATAGTAGAAAAAAGATTAGGTTCCAGAGGTGTGTGGAGGGAGGATGATGATTGGTGGGAGTAGTCGAGAGATTGACCATTTACTTGCATATCCGATTGTTGAAGGATCTGCACACGTGACTTACCAATGGGCATATCTGATTGTCTAAGTTTCTGCATATGAGGTTGCCTAGGAGTATCCATATGTGACTCACCACAGGTTTTCTTGTATGATTGTATGAGGTTCTGCATATGTGACTCAAATTGGGAGGAGGGAAGTGACGGTTTTGTTTGATGGTCACGGTAGAATGTTGGCTGATCCTGAGAGGAGGGAAGTGACGGTTTTGTTTAATGGTAACGGTAGAATGTTGGCTGATCCTGGGAGGAGGGAAGTGGTGGTTTTGTTTGATGGTCACGGTAGAATGGTTGTTGATTCTGGGAGGAGGGAAGTGGTGGTTGTGTTTGATGGTCACTGTAGTATGTTGGCTGATTCTGAGAGGAAGGAAATGTAGGTTTTGATAGCCTACAACCTCGATACTAGAACGGATAACCTCGATGTCAAATAAAGAACACACCCCTAGCAGATAATATGGATTGATAGAAAAGAAAGAAAAAGAGCACAAGATAATAAACCCTAATCGAATGATTAATATTAAAAGAATGATGGTTTTTAATCCCCTCCCTCCTCACCTCCATTTATAGAGATGAGAGGGGAGAACAAACCCTAAAACACATGGGCTGGACCTGGGACACAAGTTAACCCACGAAAACTTAACACTTGACTACCCTAGACTTTTGCTAAAATAAAGACTAAACTCAACAATTTCCACCTTAGGCTTTATATTAGCATACACCAACATTCAGCAACTCCAAGCAATGTTGAAACTTGAGTCCAGGTACCACCTTCGTCAAGGCATCCGCAGCATTGTGTTCAGTACCCACCTTCAGAACCTTAACCGTCTTTGCTTCCAAGACCTCTCTGATAAAGTGATAACGCACATTGATGTGCTTAGTCCTTTCATGAAAAACATGATTCCGCGATAAGTGAATCACGCCCTGATTATCACAATTAACTGCCACAGTGTTAAGCTCTACGCCTAACTCTTCCAAGAGTCCCTTTAGCCAAATAGCTTCCTTCGCAGCCTCCGTAAGAACCATATACTCTGCCTTGTTGTGAAGAGCCACACGTGTTGTGCGTTGCCTTCCAGCTTACAACACTTCCCTGTTACTAAAAAACGATAGTAAGACCGTGATATACTCAAACATTTATCCGGATCCTTAGCGTAGTCTGAATCAACAAAACCTGTGACATGGTTGCCACGATTTGTCCCATACACCAAACCCACATTTGCAGTACCCCGTAAATATTTCAAAATCCGCTTCACTGCTTCCAAATGTTTTTTACCTGGATTCGCCAAATATGTGCTAACTACACTTTAGCATACTTATGTTTGGCCACGTTTGACACCATCAAGTACATTAAACTCCCAACCGCATTTGAATATGGCACTTTACTCATCCTTTCAACATCACAATCCTTAACCTGACAATCCTTCAACGACAGCTTGAAGTGCCCACCCAATGGCATCTTAACCGATTTCCCATTGTCTATTACAAAATTATTCAAAATCTTAGAAACGTACCCGGATTGTGACACCCTCAGAATCTTGCGACTCTGATCCCTGACGATCTCCATACCAAGAATCTTCTTTTGCTTCCCCGAGCTCATTCATGTCGAACTCCTTTTTAAGCAAAGACTTGGTAGACCCAATCTACAAGCAATCAGCATATCGTTTACATATAACAATAGATAGATATGCTCACCTGGTGCATAACTCCTGTAATATACGCAGCTGTCGTAACTGCTACGCTTGAACCCATTGCTCAGCATATACTCATCAAACCTCCTATACCATTGCCTAGGTGACTGCTTCAAACCATAAAGGGATTTCTTTAACAAACATACATTGTTACCTTGTTCATATCCCGGTGGCTACTTCATATAGATCACTTCTTTAAGATTTCCATGTAAAAATGCCGTCTTTACATCAAGATGCTCCAGCTCATAATCTTTACACGCAGTCAATGCAAGTATAACCCGAATAGATGTGTGTCGAACTACCGGAGAAAATACTTCATTGTAATCAATACCTGCCCTCTGTGTGAATCCACGAGCCACCAACCTTGCCTTGTACCTAGGCTTTTGAACACCTTCAATCCATTCCTTTATCTTGAACAGCCATATGCAGATCACCAGCTTTTGACCAGCTGGATGATCTACTAATTCCCAAGTCTTGTTCTTCCTCAAATAATCCATCTCTTCTTCCATAGCAGCTTTCCACTTAGAACTGTCTTCATAAGCAACTGTCTCTTGGTATGTTAATGGTTCATGAGTATATTCTTCCTCTGCTGCAACAAACGCGTAAGCAGCCATATTACTTTCATCTTGAAACCTTAAAGGTTTCGTTCTTGTCCTTCGCTCTCTATCTCGAGCCAACTGATAATCTGTGAGATCCGGTGTCTGATCAGTTTCATGATCCCCTGCATCTTCATCATCACCATCTTCCTATCGCTATATGAATTCCTCAGTCGTTGATTATTTATCCTTTGTAGTTCCACTTTCACCTGTAAATTCTTAACAGAACTTATCACTCCACAGAATCCTTCAACGTATCTTTGTTCATGACACTTTCATTGAAGACCACGTTCCTTCTAGTGACTATTTTATGTGATTCACCATCAAGCCTATATAGTCTGTACCCCTTCACACCCTCAGGATACCCTAAAAGAACGCATTTTATCACTCTCGGCTCAAACTTACCTTGTTTATCGTGTGGATATGCGACACAGCTGAAAATCCTCAACATCCCATAATCACTTGGATGTCCCGACCACATCTCCATAGGTGTCTTTTTCTCAATCGCTCTCGATGGTAACGTATTGATAAGATATGCGGCCGTATATGTTGCTTCTGCCCAGAAGGTCTTGGGCAATCCAAACTGAATTAATAAATAGCATACCCTATCCATGAGAGTTCTATTCATACATTATGCTACCCCATTCTGTTGCGGCGTCCCGACAACTGTTAAATGTCTAGCAATCCCACTCTCAATGCATAGCTGCTCATACTCCTGGTTACAGAACTCAAGACCATTATCCGTCCTCAGCTTCTTAACCGTCCTCCCAGTCTGATTCTCTACTAATTGCTTCCACTCTTTGAACTTTCCAAATGCTTCGTGTTTGAACCTGAGGATATAAACCCATATCCTCCAGGAATAATCATCAATAATAGATAAGAAATACCTCTTACCTCCTAATGATTCCACCTGAGACAGACCCTATAAGTCTGAATGAACATAGTCTATCACTCCCTGAGTAGTGTGCCTTCTTACACCGAAACTGACTCGATGTGACTTTCCCAGAACACAATTCTTACAAAAATCAAGATTACCTAGTCTTTTCTTGCCAAACAGCCCTTGCTTTTCCAGCACCTGTAGTCCCGCCTCACTCATATGTCCCAGTCTTTTGTGCCAAACCTATGCAAGACTGTCTTTTTCTTTAACACTAGCATTAAGCTCACCTGCCATTGCATGGCCATCCAAAGAGTTTACGCAATTATCCCTTCGTATTCCAGATAATACTAACCTGGTACCATTAATCGCTCTGACTTTGTACGACTTCAAATTTTAAGGTTATCCTCTTTTTCAAGAGGTCCTAGAAGTATATCAAATTTCTTTTTAATTTCAGGAATATACCATGACATGTGTAACATAAAACTTGACCCTTCTTTTAGTTGTACCCTCTCACTTGTAAATATCTTGTATCTTACACGTCCATGTTGTCATCCAACTGTAACACTTACACTTGCCTCCATCGGCATTCGATATTCTAAGAAGTATATCTAATCTTGGTGTCATGTGGTATGAACATCTGAACCATGATCCAATGCTAGCAGGAGCCTTGTGCGCTCTTCACTACCACCACCTTAGAATCGTTTCATAGTCAAACACTAGAGCTTGGTTGCTCATCTTTCTTGGCGTAACCTGTTGACTTCTACGATTATTCTTCAGACCTATTTCTCTTCAAGAGTATCCTCAGATTGTCAAATATTGCACTTGGTCTTCCACCTCGAGACTTCGATCTTGAGTTTCCCTTGATTGACTGTTGTGAATCCTCTACGATTAGTTCTTTCCCTTTACATAAATCCCTTCACCATCATCCCCTTCGCCTTTTAGACTTTCTCCTTGATTTCCTTGGTATTAGTGTGGCCATCAGTCCTCCAAATTCAAAAGATTCCCATCCATTGCGCAAGGTATCCACAAAAGTGTTCGATATTATATAATGATGTGGTAAAGGCAGTGAGTACTAATAAGCAAAGGATCTTCATCCTCAAATTTTACCTCAGTATTTGCTAAATCAAGAACGATTTTGTTGAACTCATCTATATGCTCGAAAATCTTTCCTCCAACTGGCATACAGAATGTATACAACTTCTTCTTCAAGTACAACTTGTAGGCCAATAACTTTGTCATATACAAAGTCTCGAGCTTTGACCAAACCCCCGCTACAGTCGTCTCCCCGGTAACCTCTCTCAGAACCTTGTTACCTAAACACAAAATCACGACACTGTGAGCTTTCTTGTTTAGCTCAGTTTTTGCTTGAGTTTTCATATCCTCGGGTAAAACCTCCAGAGCTGCTTCACATCCATGTTGAATTAATAAAGCACGCATCTTGATTCTTCATAACCTGAAATCACCAGTTCCATCGAATTTTTTGATGTCAAACTTGGCTCCCGTCATTCTTTTATCCATTTGTTGATCGACTAAACCTTGCGATATACCCTCACAAAAATCGAAACCTCAACAAAGTCCCTTGTGCAAAAAACCCTTCAAAATATTTATTCCTTTATTGAATAATAATAATGATATATCTCTTAGTATTATTAATTTTCACTCATATAATAATATATAATAAATTTACTTTCCCACTAAGGTTAATATATTATTATTTAAATAATTTGAATGAAACCTGGTATGCTTCTTCTTCCTGTTGTTGATGTGAAAACAAAAAACCGAAACAACTTGTATTTCTTTTCGATCTTCAGTTTATGGAAAAAACCAACACACTTGAACTTTCTTTAACTTGTGGCGATAACCCGACCCCTCAAAAATCCAAGAACCTTTGAAGTCTTCTCGGTCGCAAAACCCGGACTCGAAAACGATCTTCAAATAACCCTTAACTGTTGACCCTAACCTGATGCACCTTCTCGTTGTCGTTGAACCTGGTAGCCCAAGCAGAAAACAACCTCTCTACTCCTTCCAGAAAATGACCACGATCAACAGAGGCCTTTAACGACTTCGAACTTAGTATCGAAAAACCTTCGAACCAAGGCTCTTGATACCACTTGTAGGTTTTGATAGCCTACAACCTCAATACTAGAACGGATAACCTCGATGTCGAATAAAGAACACACCCCTAGCAGATAATATGGATCGACAGAAAAGAAAGAAAAAGAGCACAAGATAATAAACCCTAATCGAATGATTAGTATTGAAAGAATGATATTTTTTAATCCCCTCCCCCCCCCCCCACCTCCTTTTATAGAGATGTGGGGGGGGAGAACAAACCCTAAAGCACATGGGCTAGACTTGGGACATAAGTTAACCCACGAAAACTTAACACTTGACTACCCTAGACTTTTGCTAAAATAAAGACTAAACTCAACAGGAAGTGGTGGTTGTGTTTGATGGTCACGGTAGAATGTTGGCTGATTCATAGCATAGGAATGTAACGAGTAATTTTCAGCATGCTGACTTGTAGGATTCTTCATTGTTGTTTTAGATTTCAACATCTTTCTGCTTAAGAACAAGTATAAAGTTAGATTATGCCATACTTCTAGGCATCATTTGGATGCATTTTATAAATGTTAATATTACATTAACATCAAAAGTTAAAGCCACTTAGATTAAAATATAGTGGCCCAAAGGTGTGAAAAAATCTCTTTTAAGTCATGATTCATAAGCCATATAGACCGAACGAATGTTAATTCAAGAATGATTTTCCCCCAATTTTTTCCCTTGATTTCCTATTCAATTAATCCAAATTTGCAGACTGCAATAACATATAAAATATCGAGTTACAAGCTAGTTCTCAAGTTTAGAATAGGCAAGGGTCCAGGGTTTTGCAAATACAGATTCAACTCCTCACTGTTCGTCATCTTACAATATACTAGTACCCTTTTTTCATCTAATTTCAACATACTCATTGTAGTTTATTTTGTTGAACAGCATAAAGAACTTATACTGACAATGATACCAGCCAAAGCTCAAACCAAGTACAAGCAAACACGGTAAAAGCCTAGGACAGACAACAAATGTACTTGGAAATACTAGACCCCCAATGACGTGAGGCAATAACCAGAGCTATGTCAATACTATGGTTTAATTGCTCAATAGCAGCGCCACTAAGACATGTGATATCTAATTTATAACAGTAATAAACACAACGATATGCAACATATCCTGAAGACAATAATCCATTCTATCTCATCGACGTCTGCATGTATCTTGGATCTTACAGCTACATAACTAAAGACCTTTGAATATTGATTACCCAAATATACTATCTGGATTAACTCCCTGTATACCATACTTACATTAAAATCAAGATGGCCTCATACACTCAACCATGCAATCTCTTATTTCGACTGGCAGAGTCTGGACACTCAACGTATACTTCATCTCCATACAGGGTATACAGGGAGTTAAAACGAACACAAGAATCAATGCACAATAGCCGGAGACAGACCTTGATAGCTACGACCACAACTAAAAAAATATATTAAAAGAATCAATGCACATGTATTGCCGAGTTACTGTGTTTCTGTCATGATCATGATCCATGCATATTGCAGCACTCATCATGTAATAAGAAATGTGTACTATAGGGACGCGCTATAAACACCACTTGTGGTTCCGTAGTGGTTAGAAAAATGTTAGTTAGTGGGTACCTTTTTAACAGCAGCAGAACTTGTAGTAAAAAAATAAAATCGCGTTCCTTTCTCCACCTGCAACAAACACAAGAAAATGACACACAAATAACTTACCTACTGACAATAAATAAATGGCATGTCTCCAACTCTTAGGTCTGTATAAGGAGCAAAGTTAAATAACCAAACACTAAGTGCATCATATTTTCAGCAAAAACTAATAGTCTGCAAGAGTTCATATCAATAACTATTACAATCAGAAACGAAAGAATGTCAATAACATTTAGTTTCTTACAAACCCTTGACACGAAATCACAAAACACTACAGAAACCAACTTTGTGTTAATGGTGTTATTCATCATCTTCTATTTCGATGTCCTTCCTATGCCAACTTGGTGCCTCATTAACATCATAAAGTGTTGGAAGATTATAAGGCATGCATTGGGTATAAGACTCATCATCATCTCTAATTACTTTGTTCCCCATGTTAAACATATCTCTTGCCAACACTACAATTACATGTGACCATCCAACATCTTTTAAATCATCTATGTAGAAAACTTGTCTCGCTTGAGATGAGATTATAAAATGATCATCTTGCAATCTTACGCCCATGTGTATTAAAGGCCTAGAAAAGTTAATAAGTGGACATCCATATCTATCTTTCTTTAGCCCTCTTGAAGGTCGAATGTCAACCCAATCACAATGGAAAAGCACAACTTTGTATCCACCGAAATATTCTAGCTCGATAATGTTGGAAAGTTTCCCATAGTAATTTCCTCCCTCAACTTCCACAATAACTCCTGAATTTTGGGTCTTTTTAAACTCTTCACGTCTTCTAGTAAGAAATCTATAACCATTCGTGATGATGCCCTTATTTGTTTAGCAGTAGTTCTAGGGCCACTAGCAATGGACACAACTTCATAAAATTTGATCTTTTCTAAAAAAGGAACCTATAGTTTTTAATACACGTGTTAGTTAATGCGCACAGAAGATGAAAGAACTAATATGATTACTACAGAGATTTTGTAACAATGTGAGTATAAACAAAATATTGCCACGCCCCCCTATAACTTATAACTTACAACTCTACTAAACAATAATCTCTTTCATCACTCAAGTTATAAGACACACCTCTAGGCTCTATAATTTTTTTATTTTATTTTTCATTTTCTTTATTACAAATAATTTTCATTTTATAAATTTTATACATTAAAAAGACTAACGTTGTAAACATAATAGAGACTAAATGTGTAAAAAAAACACTTAGGGACTTACATGGCCAAAAGTGAAAAAAAGTCATATTTATCCTGCCAAAACTTGCAATACCAAAAAAAGAAGTCAAACTTTCCCATACAAAAAAAGAAGTCAAACATAAACCTTGATTAAGAAGTTAAAAAAAGAGGAAAATGCCTATGGCTTAGTTAGTGCCTATGACGCGAGGCTCTACGACGTCGAATGGGGTATCGTGTGGAGCCATCGGGTCGCCCCATAGGGCCATAACGCTCCCTATGACTTACCGTACCCAACTCTAAATATATTTTAACCCTTTTTTGCAACACTTTCAAAAGTAGCCAATTTGACCTCGTAAAATTAAAATGTTACAAACTACTACAACAAAATCTCATAATTGAACACTGCAATTGACCATCAATCACGAAGCCCATGTTAGTCAATGTAATTTATGATTGTCAAAGTTTCTAGTCAAAGTAATTTATTATAGTCAAAGTTATTAGATATCAAAGTCATAATCGAAGTTGTCAATTTTATTTAATATAGATTCTAGAATACTCCATATACTCCTATCTATATATTGTATCATTGTTATGAGAAATGCAAGACACAAATTACATCTCTAAACCCTTTCTTACATTGTTAGTCAATGTAATTTATGATTGTCAAAGTTTCTAGTCAAAGTAATTTATTATAATCAAAGTTATTAGTTCAAGTAATTTTTGTTAGTCAATTCAATTAATATGGATTCTAGATTACCTTATATACTCCTATCTATATATTGTATCATTGTTATGAGAAATGCAAGACACAAATTATATCTCTAAACCCTTTCTTACAGCCCAATGGCCCGGCCCAAAGTTTATATCTATATCTATACGAAAAGACAAAAAAAAACATCCTAAAAATCCCTAAAATCAGACGTTCGAAGAAAGAAAAGATGTCTGACCATATACCTTTCGAAATCCAGTCAGAAATCATTAAAAACCTTCCTGTCAAATCACTACTTCAATTCCGGTGCGTTTCAAAACAATGGAAGTCTCTTATCGATAGCTCGGAATTTATAAAAAACTGCCACATTAATCGCACAAACCCTCAGCATCATTTACTGGTAGAGAACAAGTTAGATTATGTCCGAACATATACCTCGATTATCGATGACACTACTTTCCCCCAACAAAAGTTTCCCCTAACTGCCCCCGAGTCCCTTAACTTATTAAGAATCACAAAAACACTCGGTTCTGCCAACGGGTTGTTATGTTTTTGCGGTTTTTATGGAGATTCGGTTTCAAAGATGGTTGTTATTTGGAATCCTAGTATTAGGAAATGTGTTAGTATTGTTATCCCTAATGTATTGCCTTTTCCACATGGACATACTGCTATCGGTTTTGGGGTTTGTCCCGATACTAGTGACCCTAAGCTTGTTAAGATTAATGTCAATAAAATTAAAATACCTTATACATGGGTGGTTGAGGTTTTTACGTTAAGTACACGTATTTGGAAAACTGTATACAGGGGTACGCCTTTTAAATCGTACGATTTTAGTTGGGATCATGTTTCTATAGATGGGATTATTTATTGGCATACTGTTCGTTTTGATGAAAGATTATGGTCTAATTATATTATTTCATTTAATTTGAAGACGGAGAAGTTTGGTGAAGTGTCTCTTTCGGAGAGATTAGCACGTGCCTATAATTTGGTGGTGGCGAAGGTGAATGAGTCGCTTTGTTTGCTTGAGTATTATAATGAGGGTGAGACGTCGGTTTGTGGTGTGTGGACGAAGAAAGATGGTATTAATAAACCATTTACGAAGATATATACTGTTAAGGTTGAGGGTACGTCTGTGTTCTATAGACTATTGGGGTTTAGGAACAATGGTGAAGTTGTATTGGTAATGGATGATGATAATGATACAGGGTATGCGGTTGAAGTTTATGAACCCTCGTCTGGACATATCAGTGGTATTGGAATTAATGATAAGTATGTTGGGTTCTTCGCTTTGTCGTATATGGAAACGCTACTTTTGCTTCATGAGTCGAATTCTATCATTCATTGATATTTGATAACGATGATGGTGCTATGCTGCAAGGTGTCGGGATAAATTGTAGTAATCACATTCAAATCTTTATTATTCAGTGCTTTAATATATGAAATAGTATACACATACCATTTGACCATTGTGCCAAGTTATGGAGTATATGTGAAATGAATATCCAACTTTATTAGATCACACAACACACTCAATGTCTTATTGTTCAGAATAAGTTATCCTATGTGTTGAGTTTGACCATTATCTATAATCTTGACGACTTAGGCTAAAAAAACACAGGTGATGCATTTTAGCAAAGTGATAGACAATCAGACACTCTAGGGAGAAAAGTAACATATATCAGATTACCGTTCAAGACATATATGATGTGAAGGTCTTTTTTTATTTATCTATAGAAACAGTATATGGTTGTTTCAACCAAAAGTCCAAACATCAAAAATATGTCTTAACACACTGAAGGTTTGTGGAATATTTATGGTGTTCAGTTATACAACATGCGGCATTTGTTACCCATTTTTTGATGGGTTGGTATGTGTTATATGCTTTATCTCAAACAGGTCGGATTGAATAAAATGTACGTAAAAGAGAAACGGGTCGATCTGTGTTGCAATTTTTTTCAAACGGGTAAATATAAATAAATATTGATATCTGAACATCTGGTAGACTGAAAATCTTGATTTCAGCCAAACAGATGACAACACGGTTAGTATTTGGCCTAGCTTGAAAACCATAAGCTTTGTGGGTCGATCAGATTATGCCATGGCTGTTTACCTGTCTGCTATTTTGTATTCTTTAAGATGCTTCACTTTGTTCATGAGGACAGAATTCATGATATAAATATTAACATTAATGCATTTAACAGAAGTCGGTCTTTTTTAAGACTAAACCATAAAAATACAGAATGTTTTAGACAAACATCAACTGTAAATGAGCCAACAGGCAACTTGATTCTTCCCTTGAATTGGTTTGCGCTTTCTTCATCCCTACCTCGCTCGTTTTTTTAACAACCCCATGCATGTCATCATTCTCATCTCGTCTTTTCGCCTTCTACCACAAGAGGGAGGATTTCAAACTTGTATAGGTGGTGTGGGAGATTAAGTATGCGACATCTGATATCTTCTTCCGTAAATTCCACTATATCATTCAATATTCTAGTTTTTTCTCCTTGCTGGGTACGGTAGTTGACGACATCAAGACCTATACCCGCCTGTGATAACATTGCTCCAAGGTCTGAAGAATAACTGCGATATTTATAAATAGGCCCTCCAGCAAACACAACTATCCTCATAAGCAGGTTTTTGTATTTGTGTTCTTTTTTTAAATCGAAGCAACGAAACTGGGCAAGACCGAGCGCATGTCTTAACGCTGTATGAGCGCCAACTAGTGTGAAACTAAGAACGCCATGCATAATCTTTGAAAGACTTTGAGTAGGTTCAACCACACTACCAAAACCAGTCGCACCCATTGCAAATATGCCCACAAGATTATCTGAATGGGACTTGAGTTTCTTTTCGCAATAGAGTTCAATAGCATCAACCTGATCCAAAAACCTATCCATTCTGAAGTGTCCATAAAAACAACTGTATCCTCGCCCACCATGCTCGTTATTGATAATCGATTGATCGATTGATAATCGTGTAATTGGATACTAGAAGGAATCGTTATTGATAATCGTTGGTTTGTTTTATAATATATAGATCGACCAAAAGATCATCCGTCCCCCTCTTTATATAGAAAAATCTAACTGATCCATGCAGAAGTATTTAAGGTGACCAAATGCAGTTTGAAGCTCTCTTAGAACTCTGTCATGAGAAAAAGACTTGAACGTGTTACAAAGGTTAGTATAATACGATTACTATTCTGTACTAGTCTGAAGATTCAATATATATCTAGTCATCTTTTCTAGTGAGCTGGCTGAATTAATGAGTCTTTTAACACAATTTAACCTTTCTGATGAACAAGACTCATGGGAATTTATCATAGATTCATCAAGACAATTTTCTGTAAAGGCCATTCGCAACCACATCTCCATCTCGACCTCTCTTCTGCCACCCCATCCTACACACTAGAACAAAAAGCTTCCTTCAAAGGTAAACATCCTTCTTTGGTGAGTAATGAACAGAAGGATTCCAACCGGAATTAATCTAGACATGTGTGGCATTGATCTCGATACTTTATGTTGATGTGTTTGTGATGATGACTTGGAATCAGAAGATCATATCTTCGCCAAGTGTTGCATAGCAGTGGATACTTGGAGGGATGTTCTTCTTTGGTGGCACATCCCGGGTATCACCATCACATCCCTTGAAGACGTTCTATCCTTAGCTCATCGTGTCCCTCTTGAATCAAAATTTCATCATTACTTTGATGGAATTAAACATTCATAACAATTTATAATTATAACATCAAAGTATAAATATAGCGGAAGCAATTAGGATCAATTAAACAGACATAAATAATTATCAAGATTAGGGTTACATACCTTTTGATTCTAGCAAGTAGAACAAGAATCAATAAAATCCCAAAGAACAATTAAGGATGATTGAATCACCGTCTTGTACACACGCTACTTACCAGTCTTAACAAGAACTAGCTTCGTTAATCACGTAACCTTGAACAAGGAATCAATTCGGCGGTTAAGTAACAATACTATCCAGCGATATGAATAAGACCAAGGGAAGAGATTTTCTTTTTTCAAAGTCTATTTCATAAAACTCTTATGGTATTTATACGGGAAAAATAGAGTTTGAGTTCTATTAGGATACAGTTCCAAATTGAAGCTAATCCTACTCCAACACAAACACTACATTGATCTCCAATTTCTCTTTTAGTCCTTCTTGTTTAGTCGTTAGTCGTTTCCATTAAACACTTAACGATCGTTAACTATTTACGTGTAAAATCAATAAATAAATATTTATTAATCGTTAACTTGTAGTGAGTGCAATCCCGTGATCTTGAGTTCGATCCTAACACACAACTATTTTTTTGTCACATTAATAAAGCTCCCACTTGAGACAAACAATTTTAATGTTTGATCACATCGGTTAGCGTCTAGTTACACGCCGATTGCCTCTGGGTACGATTCTAATGTAAGGTCTCCTGGAAAAACCTTTTAATGATTATCTATTTATTATTATTACTTTTGTTTTCTAATACAAATGTAGTAAGATATGGATCTCAAGTCTTTCCTTAATTAACTGATTCTGTTTCTCGTTTATCGATTTGAAGGCAAGATTACAAATCTTACTGAAAGTATTGCCAGGGAAAATCTTGGGTGTGGCCACACAACATCTTACAATCCCACGAGGAGGCCCTGCTGTATTAAACTTCAAACATATCTTGACCGGGAAACAAATTCTTTTATTGACTACAGCAAAATTATGAATTTTGCCAACCTTCGAAAACAATCCGTATAGCTACCAGTTACGTATAGCGTTAAATTGGCCTTACAGAATTGCAATAGATCCATGACAGTTTCCTGGGATCACAAGTCTGAGGAATACTATTATGATTTACTTAATTGGACAAGATCCATTAAAGTACAATCACATAGTTGGATAAAGTCCTTATATTCAATTCATCCAAATATCATTTAAATTTGGTATGTATATCAATCAATATTATTTCAAGTATACTCGACCAACATTTTAAAATTTGTCTTGATTTTAATAATATTCCATATTATTAAACGACATCGGACATTTAGAATAATTTAATATTCATGGATTTAAAACATGGTAAAATAGGATACAAAATTAAATAAACTAATAAACCCACAAACCTTCATTTTATTTTATCAATAATAATGTTTTACCATCCTTTATCAAATACTAATCACAGATCATGCATGAAACTACTAGCTAATCGTAAGTCCAAATTCCATTGGCTATGTTCCCTAACTTTTCCTCTAGTTAAAGTTGTAAAAGCATCAGCTAGGTTTTTATCTGTTGTGAAACTTTTATTACTTTGATTTCACACTCGACTTGTTCTCGAAACATAGTGTTATTCCGCAGAAAGAAAATGTCTGGCGCCTTTCGTGACTCCTGGTTCATTGGCGAAATATGATTGCAGCAGAATTCGTCACAATACATATTAATGGGTTTACTTATTGAAGCATCACTCACAAGTCTTCAACTAACTTCCTTAATCCAAACTGCTTCCATTGAGCTTCTGAGCAGCCTTGTACTCAGATTGTGTCGCATGGCATCGCCAAAAATGTAGTGCTGCTTCTTGCTCTTTACAGTCTACTGCTCTTCCATTGACAACAAAGACATAACCCGTTGAGACGTTGTATCTTCTTTATCGCTTTGCCCGGACGCATCACAGAAGAACACCTGTAACATCTAAGTTCTGTTTCTGGATTTTCGCCATATATTAAAAAATATCTTTCGTATTCCTCAGGATACTTTAGAATATGTTTAACAGCAAACCCAGTGGAGCTTCCCCGATTCTGTTGATACCGACTGACCTAAGTTTTGAGCAAACGCCAATTCTGGCTTGTGCTCCTTTACAGCATTCATGATAGATCCTATTAGCCGACGAAGCATAAGTACCTTTCTTGTAAGCTTTTTCCTCATATGATGAAGCAACATTTCATTACTCAAATCATGTTTGACCTTTCCATCGGTATAAAACCTTTCTTAGGAGTTTTGCCATATTGTAATTCTTCAATATCTTATCGATGTAAGCACTTTGGTTAAGTCCAATCAACCGCAGAGATCTATCTCTATATATCTTAATTCCCAGAATGTATGCAGCTTCTCCTAAATCCTTCACAGAAAAACATTTTCCAAGATAGTCCTTAACTTCCTTAAGCTTTGGAATGTTATTTCCCATAATCAAAATGTCGTCGACATATAGGATTAAGAATACTACATCACTCCCACTAGCTTTGCGATATACACATGGCTCATCACGATTTTGAATAAATCCAAACCTTTTGATTTCTTCATCAAATCGTTTATTCCATTGACGTGATGCTTGCTTAAACATAAATGGCTCCTTTGAAGTTTGCATACACCGTTTGGAAATTTTGGATCAACATACCTTAAGGTTTGCTCCCATATAGATGTCCTCTTCTATGCGACCATTCACAGAATGGAGAGTTTTAAACATCCATTTGCAAAATCTCATAATCATAGTTTGTTCAGCTATGGCTATGAGATATCTAATAGCTCTATGTCTGACTACTGGAGAAAAGGTCTCCTTCGTAGTCAATACCATGGTTGGATTGCAGCTTTACGCCACAGACGAGCTTTATAGGTGTTGTACTTTTCATCCATGTCTGTCGTCTTTTGTATAGCTCACTTACTCCTAAACTACCTTGGCATTAGGGGCGCGGTTCTACTACCTATCCAGACTTTATATGTTCTTTACATTAGGGATTTCATTTCCTCTTCCATTGCACCTTGCATAAACACTTATCAGTGGTCCTTCATAGCAGCTCAGATAATTAGCAGGTTCTCCAAGATCCCCCTACTTCATCATCTCAACTCCATGTTTAGACAGGAGCGGTTAGGGTGCATTTTAGGCCTTTCGGACCTTTACGGTCAGGAATTATTCCGGTGGAGGACGCGGGTCCCCAGACTTTCAGGCTCTACTGGAATCTCGCTAGTGTTTTCAGAAGGTAATGTTATCTTATGATCATCTTCCAGATCACAATCTTCTCCCACTGACTTCTTGCAGATATGAGATCTCTTTCATGAATTCTCCTATACTTGCAACATTACTTTGTTTTCAGGTGGAAAGTAAAATAGTAACCCATAGTTTCCGTAGGTATCTTACAAAGATAACACTTGACAGAGCTCTGTTTGAGTTTAACAGCTGTGGCTCGTTTCACATACGCCTCACAACCGACCTTTTAAATAAGACATATTCGGCACTTTGCCCATCCCCATATTTCATATGGTGTCTTATCAAATCCTTCTTAGTGGGCCACTTCCAATCATCAAATAACACAAAATTTCAAACTCGACCTAACCATATCAAGACATACGCAATGAGATTCTAGGCCCATAATCCCAAAAGGATAACGGTCGAGTAGTAAGATGAAAACCATACGATCGGACTATATCTGTAGTGTACGATTTTCTCCTTGCTCAGATACACCATTTTGTTGTGGAGTATATGGTGAAGTAAGATTTTGAATATTTCCGTTCTCACTTAGATAATCTTTAAATCTTGGCTTAAATATTCACCCACCTCTATCGGATCGGAAGAGCTTAATCTTCTTTCCTAGTTGCAGAGTTCTACTTCTTTTTGCTTTGAAACTTAAAATGTTTCAAAATACCTAATGTTTTATGTTTAAGCAAAATAAACATATTCATAACGATGAAATAATTACGTAAAGTAAGGTTTTAAGGAAGTAGCTAGACCTTTCTTGACACATGTCTTAGTGGTCCACAGGCACATCAGTATGAAATTGACAAGTAGATTGTAGGCTCTTTCAATATTGCGATTAAATGGTTTCTTTGTCATTCTTCCAAGAAATACAGATCGCATTTATCAAATTGATGATTCCTCATTGATACTTCCAAAAGACCTTCAGTTGAAGCTTTGCCATCGAGTCTTGCTCAATATCGGGCAAGTTCTACAGTATGCCAGTGATAAGAAGAATCAGTCTAGCTTTCCTTCTTATTGATTGCTTAAGACAGTATTATGGATTCTTGGTGACATTTTATTCATGTCCATTTCACAACACACCATTCACAGAAAATAGCACTAAAAATAGAATACACCATTTAAAGAAAACAGAAATTCCTAATTACTTAGCCAACAGTAATGTTTTAAAACAAGATTCCAACAAACATGAAAGGAAACAACACCGCTAACAATAGAAGGTGCAAAGATTAACGATTGTTAATTTCGTACTAAACCAGAAGGTTAAAACTAATTCAAAGTTTCCTATGGCTTCAACAACTGCTTGTGCTCCAATTGGCCCATATGCAGATATTGTCCCCATAAGCTAGTTTCCTTTCAGCTTTAATTCCCTGCTGCGTATTACAAACATGATACGCATCCCGTATAATATACCCAAGAATTTAATTTTGTGAGTTAGATTGAATAATTCAATTGCAAAATAAATTACCTGAACCTGCAGCACTATGCTCAGACTTCTTCTTATTTGCTCGCAACTCTTCGAGATAAAGAGGGCAGTTCCTCTTCCAATGCCCAGTCATGTGGCAGTGGTGACAAGCTTGATCCTTATTAGGATTTTCCTTTCTCTTCTTGGGATTAGGCTTTGGTTGAGAAGGCACAACTTTTGCTTGTTACTTATAGCCTTACCCTTCCCTTTTTTCTGCTTGTTTCATTGCGGTTTTTGACTTGTTTTATCCCTACCCTTTGTATTGAGAATACTTAGGGAGTAGGGGTGACATGTCCTTCAAACCCTTTTCATAGTCAATGAGCAATGCGTGTAAATCACTCACTGTCTTCCCCACGCAATGCTTATGGATGTTTTTACAATATCTTCCGAAATCCATTGTTAAGGGACCTGTTGATTAAGTTAATGCCATATCATGCGTTATGGTATTCCCAAGTGTATGTAATTGGTCCATGAGCCCTTTCATTTCCAATACATGTTCACTTACAGATTTACCAGGGGCCTGTTTGCAACTATGTAGAGTATCTACCAGATCGTAGATCTCTACAGCAGGAGGTTTCTCAAACATTTTCGAAGTTTCTGCCAGCAATAGTTTTGGGGTGAGATAATTTCAAATGCTTTGCTAGAGCGAGCAGGTGAACATTTTTCCAAGCATTATACAACGCAACATCAGATTCACCTTGCTTTTTATATTCTGCTTTCCTTGTGCCTTTTCTTCAGCTGTTGCAGTCTCAGGGGGGTGATTAGGACAAGGCTTATAAAATTTCATAAGTATTAAGCTACTCTAAGACAATTCTTAGAGAACGATGCCATTCATTGATGAAAATTGGGGCCAGTCAATGTTTCTCGTTCAAGAAGTTTTGAACGCAGATTAAAGCGTGATTGTCGGAATGAAGCCATTTCTACAGAAAAAGTTCAAAAAAATTTTTTTTTTCAAAATTAGTATTTTCGATAATACATTTTCTCAAGAAATAAAATTTTACCCAGGTGAGGTGATTTATACAGATATCCATAAGTATCTCCTTGAAATTAGAAGAACCATATTGACATAAACCATCACATCAGTTGATTGCTAGTGATGAATGTATTTCAACATGGTACTTGTAGGAACAATTAATTGACATAACATTTTTCAATTTCTAGATATTTATGGGATTTACATTGCCGAACTTGTTGCTGCATTGTTAAACAAGTCTTCATCCCATCTTAATGGCCTTGAGTTTCTGATCTCACTAAGTAAACTCAATTCAAGTCTTTTCTTATCTAAAAACGTAAAACAATTAATGTGAGATCTCACTCCACTCACGATTGTAGTTTCTTTCCATTACGATTATAGTCCAATGGTCTACTTGACTTAATCATAATTTCAAGTGTCCTTTAATTAGATGGCATTAGACTTAAGTTTTAAGGGTATTCATTTTTGATATGTGAATCAAAATTATGTATGGAGAAGCATGCATACAACTCCATAGCATCCATTTAATAAAACATTTTTATTAACTTTTTAGGTGTAGATCAAATAAAACATTTTTGGTTGATGCATTGGATGACGCAATTAAGAAATGCCTCCAATTTCTCCACTCACACTCTACTTTTGGCATTAGTCTTTAAACTTAGTGTTTCGGTGTGTGTAATTGAGACAAATCACCCCCCCCCCCCCCCATTAAGGTAATTTTTGGTTAATTATATGAACAGTCGTTAGGGAACTCCAATTTGAGTACAAGCAAAGCCGTGAATTTGGTCAGCGCTCGAGCATAAAACCTCCTTTTCTTTAGTCGGGTTTGTACAGCGCCGCGTTGTTAAACTTCCCACACAGTTTGTCATTTTGGATGAGCCTTTTCTTACCATTCAGTACAAAAAATTACCAATCAACTATTTGATCTTCAAAACAATTCTTAATTTTTATAGGATTTAGTCCATATTATTTTTCATTGAAAATTACCCTTTTGTTTACAACAATTCAACATAATTTTAAATAAACAAAAACAAGTAATTAAAAATAATAGACTAAATTAATAAACACATAATAACATTTATATGCATTTATAGGTAAATCATATAGCCACATGCATTCCATTTATATGATGAACCCTAATTAAAATCTAGGTTTTACTTATCATATAATCACAATCAATATATATAAGTCTTCCCGAATTTTAGATTTATCATACTAAATTAAATGGTCATACAATTCATGTAACAAATAAGATCTTATGATCCATGATAACATGCATGTTTTCATGATCCATACTATTTAATTACATGTTACTTAACAATTAATTAACTAGACCAAGATCGTAACCCATATCATGCATGGACAATTTAACATGTATAAATTATGATTATTAGGTGTTAATATTTAAAATTTTCGATCAAAACAAATTTTATGTTTATCGAACCAAAAAAAATTTTGGATAACCGAACCTAATAAACTTTGAGCAATAAATTATTTTTGGTTCACACAAAAAAAGTTTTCTTTCTCGGAACATTTACAAAATTTATTTTCGAACACAAATTTTTTTTTTCTTTCAAATCGAACATTACAAACTTCGAGTATTAAAAAAAATTCGGTTCAAAAAAAAATTTCGATCAAAAAAAATTAAACTATAAACCATAATCATTTATAATTTGGTAATTATTAACCATGTTTAAAACTTTGGCTCGAGATTGCACTGATGGAATTAAAATATTCATAACAATTTATAATTATAACATCAAAGTTATAAATATAGCGATAGCAATTAGCATCAATTTAAACATGCATATATAAATTAACCAAGTATTAGGGTTACATACCTTTTGATTTAGCAAGAACTAGTTTGAAGATTCAATATATATCTAGTCATCTTTTCTAGTGAGCTGGCTGAATTAATGAGTCTTTTAACACAATTTAACCTTTCTGATGAACAAGACTCATGGGAATTTATCATAGATTCATCAAGACAATTTTCTGTAAAGGCCATTCGCAACCACATCTCCATCTCGACCTCTCTTCTGCCACCCCATCCTACACACTAGAACAAAAAGCTTCCTTCAAAGGTAAACATCCTTCTTTGGTGAGTAATGAACAGAAGGATTCCAACCGGAATTAATCTAGACATGTGTGGCATTGATCTCGATACTTTATGTTGATGTGTTTGTGATGATGACTTGGAATCAGAAGATCATATCTTCGCCAAGTGTTGCATAGCAGTGGATACTTGGAGGGATGTTCTTCTTTGGTGGCACATCCCGGGTATCACCATCACATCCCTTGAAGACGTTCTATCCTTAGCTGATCGTGTCCCTCTTGAATCAAAATTTCATCATTACTTTGATGTGGTAGTTGGCACTACTGTATGGCACTTATGGAGTTTCAGAAACAAGGTGTCCTTCTCCCAAAAGCGTCCTCAAAAAGATCTCATTTTTAATGACATCAAGTTGTCGGCTTTCACTTGGATTTCTATAAGGAATAAGAATGTGTCTCCTAGTTTGTTAGTGTGGCTATGTAATCCATATAACTCTTTTTTCCCTGTATAATTGTTTCTTTCTAGCTTCTTGTTAGTTTAATGAAAACCGCCGTTTAATTTTTTTTTTCTAGTTGCAAGTTTGCAGCATGTCAACTGGATAGTGGTACATTTTATGGATTATCTTGTAGTAGTGAAATACCCACCCAAATCCAACAAATTAAAGGTCCACGACTGTGATTAACTCAACTGTCCTTGTTTCACATGTTTCTATCACACACAATAATTGGTGGTTAGCAAAGATCTTGCTAACAAAGACAATCTTGATATGTTTTTATCTTCTTTCTCATTTGTGTAAAAGTTAATTAGTTTTGGCAAAAGGTACCTATACTTTCCGGGTTAAATCACTTGACGAAACTACATGATCCGACCATACAATTGTGACACATATACGTGTGATGCTTGTCGTGTCGTTTTTTGTAAATGATGTTAATGTCGTCCAAGTAGAAGATGACAACACTTTTATATTGTTTGAGAAATGACGCGTGTTCAAAAAATCATTTACTTACCATCTTAGCCATATTATTTGGTGCCGTTTTGCAGACAGTGCTATCTTTCATTAGTGTTTCTCATCTAAAACATTGCACACAAAGAAAATACACACACAATCTCTATCGATAAATGAGCAAACATATAATTGTTAGGTTGAATATGAAGACTTGTAGTTTTATGAAATTTTTTAGGGATCTACCTAAAGTTGTTTAGTTTATCCGCTATAACACCAATAGCGGCTTGATTGTTGCCTGCACCAACATCCCAACCGAGTGACTGCGAGGAGGTATCAATTAATATGGTTATGAAATTTATATAGTCCCTCCGTCCCAAGTTATATGTCTAACATTTTTAGTTTGAATCCTAAATAAATGTTCACTTAATGTTTCAACCAATCAAACGTTATTTTAGTGAGTAGAGATGATATTTGATCATTTTACAAAGGTTGCATGACTGATAGAGTACATCCAATTGTATTCTCGCTAATAACCACATTCAACTTGCTTATTAATTTCTAGTAGCTTTAAGTTATAAAGCAATGTATAAAAAAACTGAAGACTCTAGTATGAGGTGTTAAGTCTCACATTGGTATAAGAAGTAAACTTTTTCTTGTTTATATATGTGGTGTAGATGGATTCCTTTAGTTCTATGATTTGCATTATGTTGTCCTTGGTGATGTTGTTGGCTAGTATATGTGAATACATAAATTTACAATACTAGCAAGCACAACCTCCGGGTTAATTTATACACTTTTTGGGTAAACATAGTTTTGAAATTGAATCTACAAATTGTTGACTTTTTGGGTAAACATAGTTTTTGAAATTGAATCTCATACATCAAATTGATTTTTCAAACAATTATCGGTTTTTTTCGTTTCTGACCAATTGGTTACCGGTTCAACCAATTGAAAACATTTAAAAAATATGCTTTTGAAGTTAGCTCAACCTCACCTTACATATTTTGAGCTTACTTCAAATTTCACTTCCTTAACCTTTACCAAGTTACACATAAAAAATGCTTCAAGTTTATTTAACCTACCGATGTGGGACAAAACCGAAACCATTTTTTTTCATGCTCTAATTAGTATCTAACTTTGAAAGATGATTTTAAATTGGATCATATTCAAACATACATTAGCTCATTACAAAAATTCCCATAAAGAGAACACAACCCTGCAAGCTAGAGTTACATATAAAACATATAGATATGATTAAATGTGTCCAAAGTTAAAGTTCGTGAAAAAATCATTTTGTCAACACTTTTTTAACGATAACTGTATATAGGGTGTCAAACTAACTACTTCACGGGATTTGAGTCCTCTGACACACATACTCAAACTAGGTAAAGTCATTTTTTAAGGAAGGTTGGCGTGACCACTTAGGTACAAGCTCTTTTCTAGATTTGGAATAGATGTTCAATAAAGGTCCTCTTATTCTATTAACAAAGACAATATTGATATCTATTTGTGTAGAAGTTAATCAAGTTTAGCATATGGTACCTATCAGGGCCGGATTTTAGGGTGTGCGGAGTGATCAACCGCACAGGGCCTCTAAATTTTCAGGGTCCCCATCTTTTAAACTAGGGTTGTAAACGAACTGAACGTTCAGTGAACACTTCATGAACCGTTCGGTAATAAGTTCGTTTATTTATTAAATGAACGAACATGAACAACATTTTACGTTCGTTTAGTTAAATGAATGAACATGAACAAAAGTCTTGTCCGTTCATTTATATTCGTGAACGTCTGATTATTCGTTCGTTTATGATCATATATATGTTTATGTTCATCCATCGTATCTTTTTATTATATAGTTTTAAAATTGTTTCACTTAAACAAAACAACACTAATAAAACACAATATTTTGTATATCGTTGTAAATTTTATGTTTATTCATGTTCGATCGTGTATGTTCGTTCGTTTATGTTCGTTTAGTGTCTTAATAAACGAACATAAACGGACGTGAACAACCATGTTTCTTAATAAACGAACATGAACAAGAAAATTCGTTCGTTTAAGTGATCGTGTTCGTTTATTTATCCGGCTAAAATTAAATAAACGAACATGAACAAGGCTCCATTCGTGTTCGTCCGGTTCGTTTACAACCATATTTTAAACGCATGGCCGATTTTATTTATTGTTTAACGTAATGGGCATAAAAATCTAGTCTAGAACATAAGCTTGTTGTGTTATAATTTAAACAAATATTAGTTTCAATCGATTTATATAAATGAAAAAGAAAAAAATAGAAAATGAGAGCTTTTTCGTGATGATATGTCATTGCTATAGGGTTTGGTCAAACTTAATAATGTTTTGGTCAAAGTTAATAATGTTTTGGTCAAATTCAGTAAAGTTGTTGTCGTTTACTCTGCCATATTCAATAATGTTTTAGACATGTCGTTACTATAGCGAGGACCGTTATACATTAGATTCTATCGTTGTGCATTATATGTTTAACATATGAGTCTATATGGTATCGTTGTACACTAGATGTTCAACGGATGAGCCAAGATGTTATTGTTGTACATTAGATGTTCAACGGATGAGTCAAGATGGTATCGTTGTACATTAGATGTTTAACGGATGAGTCGATATGGTATCGTTGTACATTAGATGTTCAACGGATGAGTCGATATGGTATCGTTGTACATTAGATGTTCAACGGATGAGTCGAGATGGTATCGTTGTACATTAGATGTTCAACGGATGAGTCGACCATGTTGACCCCCCCTAGTGTTTTATCTTTGATATTAACTTTGTATTTATACTGAACACTTGTATGGTTACATAATCAATCTATACATAACAATTGTATGCATTCCTACATGGTATACGAGGGTTTCTCAAATCCTAAAACAACTCGCTTCCGCTTGTTTATAACCTTTTCAATCACAGTTTCTGGTTTTAATAAACAAAAATTAACCGATTGTTTCTTCTCGGTGGTTTCCTTCCCTGTATTCACGACAAAGATAGTCGACCTTTCTTGGCTAAGTTTAGCCACTGTTTTAACCGATTGCAGTTTCAGTGGGTGGTTTTTGTTTTTGGTTTCTCCCCACCAAAAACCCTACACACTTTGCTACTGTTTTCCATTGTTTTTTTTTACAAAACCCTACTACTTGAGCCCAAAAAATCTACAATCTGTCTGTCTAAAACTAACAGAACCTACATACTACCCACTGTTCTATGATCACACTGGCAAACGACAACCCACCCCCCACACCGAAACTTACCTTATCGGATAAACTCATGGCTATGAATCATTTAACCACTTTTGTTCCCGAAAAACATGATGTCGATGCGATGAATTATTCCTCGTGGGTGTATTACTTTTCCCATCTATGTCATGGTTATGGGATTTTGGATCATCTTGTTGATCCGGTTACCTCTTCAGCCACTATGACTCCTACGAATCCACCACCTAAGGATGCGGATGTCACACCCCTAGACGGGGCCTGGACGGAATACATGTCCGGAGGCGTGACTTTATTGAGCATCTCAAGTACAAAGCATAAAGAACGACCTCTAAGGGTACGTTTTGAAATATAAACACCGTTGCAAAGTTTTAAAATAATAATAATAAGTTTTACATCGATTAAATTTAAAAGATTCAAAGTTAAAATACCGAAGCTTAAATAAGTTCAACAACGGTATTTAAAGACATAGATAAATCTCTAGTAAACCGGTACAGGCAAATAGACTTTACATAAGTCAAGCAACAGCATCCATGCTAAGCACCTGAGAAAAACATGCTTAAAACGTCAACATAAAGTTGAGTGAATTCATAGGTTTAGTTCAAACGTTGTTATAGTGGACTACAAGATATCAAAACGTATACGACAGTTATAACAGATACAACTTCAATAAAAAGTAATTTTTACGTTGCACTAAGCTCATGACACACTAAGTGAAAAACGCAAGATTAGTCATGTACATTGCTTAATATTTTTTATGCCCTTCCAGGTGTCCGACCAAATAAACATAACCATTATGACATGACATATATCCGTTATTCGGGCGCCCTATGGGTAGTGAGGTTACTCACCCGCATAATGATAATTATGTCCCAATAGATCTATTTATTCATTATATCGCGCTCCCTGACCCGTCTCCAGTCAAGAGATTGACATACATGATAAGTTCGGGCAAGTAGTGGGTTAAAAGCTACTTAGTCAACACGAAAACAGGGAAAATCTCACGTAAACAGGGAAAATCGTCACGTAAAGTACTTGTGTCCAGTTTTTAAAAACAAGCAATGTTTCTCACTCCCAAATTATAAAATATTTAGTCAAAAACAGTAAAAAAAGGGGGGCTAAGAACCTCACTATTATATAAGGTAAATAGTACCTCAAAAGTAAGGTCCACTCTCGGAACGAATAGTGTACACGGTAGACTAGAAGAATACGGGTTTCTATTTAGTCCAGGAAATTTAAGTCGTAGGCATGACAATAGGTGTTTGAAGCATGGAACGCTATTATTAATTTGTATGGTAACGTTATCTTGTATTAAAAAAAATAGTGAATTCAGTTTTCATAAAGAAAAAAAAGTTGTAAGTAAGTACGTATATAATATTATATTAATTATATAAATGTAATATTATATTATTATTATCGTATAAATAATCTTGTCATTTATAATTTGACGTTTCCCAAATCGTTAAGTAATTTAATCAAAACATTTTATTATTTATGTTTTTCTAAATAATTTCTAAGTATAATATTTTTACAAAAATTCGGCATGACCCGTTCGTGTTTACTCACTTTTCCAAAGTCGTAGACTTTATCAAAAACCAATTTCAAACCACTAGTTACATTTTACAACTCAACACAATCGCTTTTCATTTAAAACAAGTCCAACGAGTCACAAAAACCCTTATTGGGCTTTTAGGCCCAATAAGCCTCTTTAATAATAAAGTACGAATTTAATAAGTCCGATATACTAAGAAGATAACAAATAAGCTCTAGGTTCATCGATAAGCTACTACAAGCTCATGATAAGCCAAGACAAATAAGTCGAACCCATAAGCTTATGTAAAGCTTGGGCCGTGGGTTGATGTTATGGGTGACGTGGGCTTTAGGCCCATTAAGCCTTATTTGAGCTTATTGGTTAAGTCAAATAAGCTTAATGTTTTACCCTTCAAAAAATAAGCTAGAGATAAGCATATAAATATTAAAGTACAAGAAATAAGCTTGAGAAATATTTCTTTATATTTTCTATATCACACGTGTACATATATGTATTGAACAAGTTCCAAAATAATCAAACTAGCTCTCAAATAAGCTCATAATATAAGTCGAATAAAATAAGCTCAAAAGTACAAATATTATTACATGAAAATAACCACGATCACAAAACTATGACTTCCTTGTATTCCTTTTTATAATTTTCGAACCATGTGTATACCCTTTTAGGGTTTATGTATTTTCAAAATCATTCTTTTTACAAATAAGTTGTAGAACAAACATTTATGCATCAAGAAGAGTAGGAAAGTATAAGTTATTTGAGGATTTGAAGACTTACAAAGAAAAATGATTTTTAGAGATGAACAAAGATCAAGAACAACCCAAACATTGTTTGTTTTATACCCGGATGATCTTAGATGATCAAACCTTCAACTTGTCTTCAAATGTAAATAATCAAAGATGAAAAATGTATGGATTTGTGTATATTTGTGTTGGTTCGTGGGTTTGAGGGAGAGAACAAGAGAGAAAATGAGTCTTGTGTGTGAAATGAATACAAGAAATGAGAAACATCAATATTAAGACAAGAGTTTCACACACCAAAGTGTGTATGTGTGTATGTGGTCACGGCATGAAGAGACAAGGGGGAGGGGGACCAAAATGATCCACCAATCATACCATACCTAGTACTAGTACTTGATCCCAAATAGTTGGAATGTTGTCTCATGATTTGAATTCAAAATTGGCATCCTAGGCATGTATGCATGTGTGTGACCGGTTGGAGCATGGCCAAAGGGGGACCAAAAATGTTTTCCCACATTATAGGATCACTAGTGCTGAAAGTGAATTAATTTCCAAGGCCTTTTGCTTGCATAACTAAGTATAGGTTTAAACGCGTATCACGCAAATAACGAAACGAGTAATGGCATTACGAAAAATTACGAAATTTTAAACATTGCCTTAAAACATAAAAACGTGGCTATTGCCAAAATACTACAATGTTTGGTGTCCCGGTTCGCTCCCGGTGACGATTCTCAGATTTTAACGGAACAACTTTCCGGTTAAACGGAAAAGCTTAACGAAACTTTTAAAAATTCAAATTTCTAAACGGAAACGGCTAATTTATTAAACAGAAATTCTCAGGTTGTGACATTCTTTCCCCGTTAAAGAAGCTTTATCCTCAAAGCTTAGGACGCAACCCCTGCGGCGGGTGCAGAGTTGGTGAAAAGGTGTGGATATTTCTTTTGCATTTGGTCTTCACGCTCCCAGGTGAACT
>BQNB010063731.1:20801-35575 GCA_026074375.1 Tanacetum coccineum | reverse complement strand
ACAGAAGTGTGTTTAAGAAGCTGTTGCAAAGCCCGTTGTTGAGGTATTGAGTTAGAGTATGCTCAAACATATAACTCTTATTAATAATGAATTAATTCTATTTTTGTTCATTTGGTTAATCTGATAAAATGTAATAACGTTGATGTATCCAAGGGCGGATTCACTTACAAACTATGTTGGGGGTGCCCTCCATAATTCGCCAAAAAACATCAGTTTTTAGTGTAAAATTTTTTATTGACCATTTTATTAAAGTGCACCCCACCATAAAGTCATATTGCCCCCCGCTCACACACTAAAATACGACATTTAACACTTTAAAACCTTAAAATCTTTCATTTTCTAAGTGAAAATACTCGATTTTTCATTACGATCCCTATTTTTATCCTAGTATTTTCGCCGTATTTTGTTGTTCTTGCGATTTTTTTTTTTTTTACCCCCATAATACAATTTCCTGGTTCCGCCATTGGATGTATCCACACCGCTAAAGGTACATTTTGTTATGGGTATTAATAAGCTTGAACGATCACAATCATTGATAAATTTAGAGTTTTGACGGTTTTGGTTAGAGAAGTGATAAAAGAAGTTTTGTCCAGCCTTGAAAGGCCCCAATCAAATAGACCCCACATAAGGTTTTCAGATATATTGATAGCATGAATTATTTTTTAAACTGTTTTGATTGAAGTCCATATGAACAATTCACTTTTTTTTGGCACGTATGTAGTGATGTATTTGCCATTTGTCATGAATTTTAATGGTACTTTATGTTGAATTATTGTGAACTTTTCTTTATGTAAGCATCGGGGTTTTATGTTAATCAAAGCCTCCTATATCATGATTTTTTGCGTTTGCATTTAGTTAGATCTCTACTTTAGGCTGGTCTTAGGGGTGTTTGGGATTGCCAGAAACTCCTGTCTGTTATTACGTTTAGATAAGCTATTCTAAATACACATTTGATGTTATAACAAGTGTTTGATACAAAGTGTTATGGATTTCAGGGGCTTTTGTATGTAGAGAAAGAAACATTATTTGAGTCAGCGGCTCGCATTGGACATGTGACCTGATCTTTGGTGGTGTTTGTTTTTTAAAAAATGCCTCTTAGCAGCATCTTAATCTGACTCATTCAGACGCGGTCAAACATTTGGGTCATTAAGACAGAGCCACTAAGAGGCAAGCACTGTTAAGAGCATTTGTTTTTTTCTGATCATTAAGAGACATAAACCTCTTACTAAACTAGAGGTGGAGGGGTGTCTTAACACATATTAATGTCTTATTTTCTTACTTTTTTTTGTTTTTATTTTTTTCTATTTTGTTATGATTTTTTTTTGGAACGACAATTTGTGGCTACATGACCCCTAGCCCAAAAGGCGTAGCGAGCCCACACAACCAGGTTGGGTCCAACCCAGAAGGCAATTACACCCTTCCCTTTACACACGGGGGAGGAAACCCCTATCGCCCTAGACAAGACTCGAACATGAGACCTTGCCTAGAAGGGTAAAACCTCCATACCATTGGACCAAATGCCCGTTGGTTTGTTATGATTATTTTTTTTGGTGTTTATTTTTTTTTCATTTATTGATTTTTTTTTCTTGTTTTATCTTTGTCTTTTGTATTAAAAATATTAAATAGAATCATTGCATATGTTTTGTTAGATAAAGAGTGTATAAAATGATATGTATCAACTCATATTTTGTTCAAATTGAAGGGCACAGTTTCTGACTTATACATCTCAATTCTAACGCGACTTATTCAATTCAAACTTTAAATTGATTATATTATAAAATTTATTTTTTTATTTAATGAAGTTTATTTCTTATGCGAATACAATCGTTTTATATTTAAATTGTAAAAACTATAGTTTAACACATCTAGACATTTTTGCCAAAAACAAACAGTTTTATTTTATTCGGATTCAGATTTCTCAACCACTTATTCAGATTAAGATGAAAATCAAATTCAGACTTTTCTACCGAATATTCAGATTCAGATGTGCGAATCAGATTCACATTCAAAGACTCTTAATAAACAAACAAAACCTTCATGTCGTTGCTCCTTGGAGGGAATGTGATATAGCGGGAAGGGAAGATGCTACTAAATATGCTCAGAACCACGATGTACCTGTTCCTGTGACAAAATTCCCAAGCTCATTCTATCGCTTCTCTTTACAATTCAACTATTCTTCAAATGTTAACAGGACAACAATAGTATGCTTCACTTCAGGTAGTGTTGCTCTTTTTTAGATATTAGTTTTATGTGTAGGTATACCTTTGTTTGATGTGGCTCCTTATACCAGAATCAACACAGTGTTGTCTCCATTAAGGTACCCTTTCTTTCAAAATTGGGACGGTAAAGGAGTCTCACAATGAACTAATGGAGTGTTGGATTTTTGCAACATATGATCTTTCTTCAATTCCTCCAGCTCCAAGGTTTGTGAATTTTATTTACGAATCCAGAGTGCTAAACCAAGGTTGTTGCGAGTGTTGTGTGAATTTCAGTTTTAAATTCGGAGTGCTAAACCATGTTTATTCTATGGTTAATTCAGATGTACCTGTATCCTAAACATGAAGCAGAGTACAAAGCAAGCAAGGCTTCTGGCAAATCAGAAAGGATTACCATCACCAGCGAAAAGGGTAAGGTGAAATGTTTGCTGAAGAAGATAACAAAGATCGGTGCATGTACTTTAACGCCCTAGAAACTTACATCTAATACATGTAGAACCAAGTCAACAATAAAGATGAGTTGCTGACAAACTCAATCTGATAAAAAAACATTGAAACTGCAACAAATGAGGCACTTATGGCTAGACGACAATAAATCAGCTGAGAAGAAAAGTTTGATAGGTATCTAAAAGAAAATGAAGCTATCTGTAACCATATTGTCACAACTGGTAATCTGGTGGGCCCCAAGTCGTGCTGAATCGATCGAAGATGACGATGAACATGATGGAGTATAAAACTTTTGTTTGTTGAATGGTTAATACAAGAGATGAGAAGATAGGAGGGTTAGTATAATTTTGTGTTGTTAAATGCAAGCTTTTTGGTACTGGGATGTTTGTTTGTGGTTGGTGATTCCTATATACATATACATTAGCATGTATTCATCCACGGTCTTTAAAATGAATCTTTCCAACTTAAACATTGTATGTGAGTTTGTTATAAAATTGAGCAGAACCTGAAAATGAGAGAAGTAGAAGTAAAACTTCCAAAAGACATGTTGATAACTGTGAATGGATATCCTCTTGCAATGGTATCATCCAATAGTTCAAGATAACATAGGGGAAAAATGAATACTATGAAAATTGATTCCAAAAAATGAAGAAGTAGATTTAATAATTGGACATATGTTCTCGAAAATTGAAGGGGAGGTAAAGGTCTTAAACTGCATTTTCATATATTTCCACATGACTATGATACTCCGTTGTTATTGTATTTCCTTTTAAAAAATTCATAACCTACTTCACATCACAATAACAAAATTTGTATTTTATTAAAAGTTCATGCACAAGCCCCGTGCGTGCACGGGCATTAAAACTAATTATTTTAATTATAAGTTTTAATTATGCTTGTATTTGAATTTTTGGATTGGCAAGTATTATGCTACTACGTACAGACACTAGATCAATTCTCATGAGCAACCGATTTCTTCAACCAAGAGAACCGACTACCAGAATATGCATCACAAAATCAAGGACCGCCATGCCCTGAAAAGTAAAAACCCGAAACCACATCAAAATTCATGATAAATCACCAAACTTCAGAGGTAAATTTATATCAACAAGAAAGATAAAGAATAGAATCCATACCCCATGGGGTTCGGTAGTCGTAACCCCTGCAAATGCTTCTTCTATTTCGTCTAGGCCACATCCCGCTATACTGAATGTCCGAGCCATTTTGCCAGCTATCTACACACAGATATAATAAAAACATGGATACAATCAATTGATACAAGCTATTATCAGATTTTGCATGATGGGCACAGCCGTGACCTACAAACTAATGAACATGATTACAAAACTGTGTTGTTGCAATAATAATTTAACTTTTTTTAATAACTGTTCAGCCCATATGATGCGTATCCTTAATTAGCTGATTCACTGACTGAGGATACGTAATCCAAATCGAGCCACTCACTGGTAATTGTTTCAAGATCATGTACATATAAGATAATATCAAGAATAAAAATATGAATTCCAAACAAGCTTAGGTTAACCTGGATGAGTCCTTAGCTTCGTTGTTTCTTTCAAACCTGCATTACACGCAAGATCAAGCATTAGAAACCAAAAAGAAAAAAATTGATCCCTTGTTAGCGTATTCAATATGAATGAATAAAATATACCTTCTATAACAAAAATATGATTATCATAAAGGGTTTTAGAAGGTTAAAAGCATAGAGAAACTTTTGATCCCCTTTTAGCCAAGTTTTTTCTTATGTGACCGATATGGCCAGATGGAACAACAAAAAATTAATGCCTTTATGTTACACAGATGCGGTTGATACTGTTTAAACATTGTAATACGAAAACCGCAATTAGAACACAGAATCACATGATATTAAAAAAGTGTTGCATGCAAGCTTGTAGTAGGTAGCATAACATGGATTATAAACAAGATTATATAAAAAGGGTTATTAGTTAATTCACGTACCACGTGGTTTACGATCCGTAAGTACAAAGTGCATCAATGATTTACTACCATCATCCCACTTCAGTCTAACTTTTGTATCATATACGCCACGTTTCCTTTCTTCGAAGGCCTCAATGGTGATGTAGAAGTAATAACTACTCTCGTTCATTTTTAGATATTTGCACTTCACGATATCAATATCATGGATGTTATTCTGTTCACCCTTTTTAACATACTAACAAGATAAATTTGTTTATAATTAGTAAAACATCACACACAAAAACATTGAAATTAGCAGGTTAAATAGAGCAGAAAAATCATACCATCTCAATGGCCTCGTTGAAGGCAGTAACAGCAAATTTAGAAGTTAAACTGACAATTGGATTATCAAGAACAAGTGGTATATCATGTTCGTGAACAGTATCAAAATCAACAACTTCGTCAAGTCCAAGCTGCCACATGGGTATGAAATATAAGTCAAGAACACATACGTACATAAAAACAATTAATTAAAAGAGGGATGAATACTGATATAACTTGTGCATACCTTATCTTTATCAAACTCTTTGAAGTCCATCCATATTTTCTTCTCCTCCTCATCCAAGGGAACATCCGTCGTTTTAGGAAATTTCTGGTTTGGATCCATCACCCATGACCAACAGCCCCCTGATAAGGAAGAAACTTACCAAGTTACTGTCCATGTGTAATTAACTCATATGTGAAAAAATACACGCACGCGCGCACACACACACGGAATAGAACAGATATACGTCATCTTTTGAGAATTTGTACACACACCAAACACCGAATCTTCAATATTAGGCCTTTAATTAAGATGCATGTATTCAGATGTAACATTAGTCACTTTTCAACTGTAGATGATTTTAAGGAAATTGGTTAAACTAGCCACTTTTCCCTCCTACTTTGCCAAAGTAGCAAAAAAATAAGGTTTTTGCGAAAATAGCCTTGCAAGAAGTATTGCAATGAATCTTGCTATTGTTTGTTGCGTGTTTTTCGTTGTTCGAAATATAAAGATGTGTTGGTTTTAAAGGCTTTTTGCAGCTTGAATCTAAAGCTTAATCCAGTGAAACCTAGTTCCAAGGGAGTTCCAAGGTGGTGAATAATTTTCTCACGATTTCTCAGAAAGATTTTTGGTTATTTTTGCAACATAACTCATACATTTTTGCCAATTCGCCAAAGTCAAGTGCGAAGTTAGTTGGCTGCTTTAAGCAATTTCAATGATTTAACACACCACTAAACGGGTCTCATTTGCTTCTCCCGCGTCTTCAAATCATAAATTTGTAAAATGTGAAAGTTTATATCCTTGTAATAGTCTATATACATTAGTGGTCGCTCATACCAGGCAGTCAACAAAGAGAAGTCATTTATCAACATGTTATTCTTTCATTTATTTGTTAGCCTACATTTGGATACTATGCATAAGATAATTTTGGCCAAAGTAGAGAATGAAAATACATACCAGTTTTATGCGTAGGAGGTGACAACTTTTGGAGTGCTGATATATCCGCCTTAGCGCACACAAAGGTGCTAGCAGTGGCCGGGTCGCTGCAAAAATTAAATAAGTATGACTACAATAACAAAACTTTCTTGATTTGATAACAAAAGCATATAAACTAGAAGGTGTATTAAAGGAGTGAAACATACTATTTCCAGTCACGTGGCAGTTGCTTTCGCTTCTTGAACATCTTGACAAGAGACCTAACAGTGTCCTCACACTCTTCCAGCTCACATTCATGGTCATTGTCCAACTCTGATTCACTGTCATTCTTGTCTTCAGAAACCAACTCTGTTTCACTGTAATTCTTGCCTGTCAAAGCCTTCTTTGCTTCAAGTTTGTACAGCATCACCTCGGCCCTAAATTCAAGTGCATCCTGAATTCGTAGATGTAACTCCCATGGAATTATTTTAGATGTTGCATCCCCTGATATCAAAACCAATAACAAGAAATACATCAACTTAATTGAATGCTGACTAGTTAATATAATTAACATCAACAACTAAGAAGATTAATGAAGAAAAGAATGCAAATGCATACATACCATCTCCCTCGTCAGTCCTTTTTCTTTTTCCTAAAACTGCAGATGGCGACTCCACAGTGTTGTTGCTTCCATTTATGCTGTCCAACTGAGCAATCCCACAAGAATATCAGAGAGAATTAACAGACAAGTTATGCAACTGAATTCAAAAATTAAATAAATGTAACTAAAATTTAAAATAAAGACAGCTTACACAATTATTCCAAACACGCTCTGATTCACTGTCATTCTTGTATTCCAGATCCTTCTTTAGTTCCGTGTCATTCTTGTCTTTCAAAAGGTTCTTTACATCATGGTTATTATCCGACTCTGATTCACCGTCAATCTTGTATTCCAAATCCTTCATTAGTTGAGTGTAATTCTTGCCTTTCACAGCCTTCTTTACTTCACGGTTAATTTCGTAATGGAAATACATACGTTTCTCTTTAGGAGGTGGCATCTTTGGGAGTGTTGATATATCTGCCTCAGCGGACACAAAGGTGCTAGCAGTGTCCGGGTCGCTGCAAAAAATAAATAAGTATGGCTACAATAACGAAACTTTCTTGATTTGATAACAAAAGCATAGAAACTAGAAGGTGTATTAAGGGCGTGAAACATACTATTCCCAGTCATGTGGCAATTGCTTCAGCTTCTTGAAACTCTTGACAAGAGACCTAATACGGTCCTCACACTTATCCAACGCAGCAGCACGGTAACTATCCAACTCTGATTCACTGTCATTCTTTACTTCACACTGAAGTTTGTTCTGCATCATATCCTGCCTTAGTTCAAGTGCCTCCAGAATTAGTAGATGTAACTGCCTTGGAATTATTTTAGATGCTGCAGCCCCTGATATCAAAACCAATAACAAGAAATACATCAACTCAATTGAATGCCTGACTAGTTTATGAAGAAAAGAATGCAAATGCATACATACCATCTCCCTCGTCAGTCCTTTTTCTTTTTCCTAAAACGTCAGAAGATGGTGACTCCACAGTCTTGTTGCTTCCTTCTATGCTGTCCAACTGAGCAATCCCAAAAGAATATCAGAGAGAATTAACAGACAAGTTATGCAACTGAATTAAAAAATTAAACGTAACTAAAAGTTGAAATAAAGACAGCTTACACAAGTTATGCAACTGACTCCGCCCTCTGATTCTGTGTCATTCTTGTCTTTCAAAAGGTTCTTTACATAATGGTTATTAACCGACTCTGATTCACTGCCGTTCTTGTCTTCAGAAGCCACCTCTGATTCACTATCGTTCTTGTCTTCAGAAGCCGACTCTGATTCACTGTCAGTGTAACCCTTGCCATCCTCCTCTAATTCAAGGAGAACTTCTTTCAGCAACACACGCCCTGATATCAAAACCAATAACAAGAAACACATCAACTTAATTGAATGCTGACTAGTTAATTAACATCAACAACTAAAAGATTAATGAAAATACATACGTTTCTTTTTAGGAGTTGATATATCCACCTTAGCGGAGACATAGGTGCTAGCAGTGGCTGGGTCGCTGCAAAAAATAAATAAGTATGAACGAAACTTTCTTGATTTGATAACAAAAGCATATAAACATAGAAGGCGTTTCAAAGGCGTGAAACATACTATTTCCAGTCATGTAACTGCCATGGAATAATTTTAGATGCTGCTGCAGCCCCTGATATCAAAACCAATAACAAGAAATACATCAATTTAATTGAATGCTGACTAGTTAATATAATTAAAATCAACAACTAAGAGAATGTAAATGCATACATACCATCTCCCTCGTCAGTCCTTTTTCTTTTTCCTAAAACGTCAGATGGTGACTCCACAGTCTTGTTGCTTCTTTTTATGCTGTCCAACTGAGCAATCCCAAAAGAATATCAGTTTGTAGGTTTTATTATAGCTCTTACGGAACAAGAGCATCCTTTACACCATAATAAAACACTTAAGCTTACACAATTACACCAAACACGGCTCTATTTGTTTACACGCAGATTAATGCTTATTATGTTGCATTTAGATGGAGGAAAACACATCTTTTCAGAAATCAAGTCCAAATTGGTTTTTCCTCAAAAATTTCTCCAAAAAACTGGAAACTTGTGGTTCAAAAGTACCCCAACAGAAGATTAAATAAACTTTTCTACACCCTCTATTTCTTAACGTAACAAAGAAAAGTAGAAAACACATCAAAATGAATAATACAATATAATTTGAGAGCGTTTTCTAAAACTTTACCCCAACCAAACACAAATAACTATATTTCCTTCTCAACTGAAACTGTAATAATAAGCAACAAAAAGGATTATTCTTACTTGTTCACCCTCGTCAGCAGCTGGAGAATTGTGAGAACTGCTGTTCAACAAAACATAAAAATAAAACAATTACTGTGAAATCAAACATCCATTCAATCAAATACATATGAATATATGTGATAATTGTAAAAAAAAAAGAAAAAAGAGAGTTACCATTCATCATCAATCGGCATAACTTATCGCTTCCAAACCCTAACTAACGCAATTTTACTACCAAAAGTCGGAAGAGGGGATTTTATAGGAGAAAGATATTAACTTTGGTCCGTCTTCTTTTTCGTTTACTCGAACTTACGCCCCTGCAAGTTTATCTATTACCAACTTCTATTCTTTGTTTGGCCCCATTGTTTCTCTTTTGAGTTTTGAGAGAGCCGTGCATGGATTTGGATGACCCAATAACAACCAACTACAAATGAGGCCCAACACGTAAACGTGACGGCCTCGTCTCTAGGGGTGTTGATCGGTTCGGTTAATTTTTTTTTTCTTTTTCAACCCGAAAACCGAACCGAACCGAACCCATTCAACCGAAAACCGAATTCGAATTCGGTTCGGTTCTCGGGTTGACCCGAATAAACCGAAAAACCAAAAAATCCGAATAGACCGAATAAACTGAAAACCGAAACCGAACCGAACCAAACTAATAGCCGAACCGAGTTTGCCAAAACCAAACCGAACCGAACTACTAATTCCGTTCTCGGTTTGGATATGATTTGGCAATCAAAACCGAAAATCGATCCGAAAACCGAATTCAATATAAATATATATATATATATATATATTTTATATATATATACAAATAAACTTTTATCCTAATATAAAAAAACAATTTTTATGCTTAAAATAATTTTTTTTGCTAAATACTTATGTAATTATTAAATTTTAAAAAAAATAAATTGTGAAATTCGGGTTGTTCGGGTCAAACCGAGAACCGAACCGAATTCAAATTCGGTTTTCGGTTCGGTTGAATCCTAGTTCGGTTCGGTTTGACCCAAAAAAAATTTTTAACCGAACAACCCGAGAACCGAACCGATCAACACCCCTACATGCAACGACTCTGCTTATATTTTGTATATCTAACAAATTTAAGAGAATATGATATTTTGTATAGAAAAATTTATTATTTTTGGTATTTTTGATTTTTTATACACAACATATTTTACAAAATGAGATCGGAAACTTAAACCAATAATCAACTTGTTTCACGGTAGCTCTCTACAAGAAAAACGTATTTGTTAATCTTTTTTTTTTTGAACGGCAACTATTTATTAAAAAAACTAGCAAGGAGCTAGACAATTACAAAGAAATAAGATTAGGATGTTGAAGCCAACAATCCCAAGAAAAAGAAAATTTGCTTCTAGCATTACACCAAGTAAAAGAGCTCGTAATAATGTCGTCAAAAATAATGTCTTTCCTAGGCTTGACGGTAGCAAACATCAACTGATTCCTGTAGATCCAGAGACACCACCAAGAAACATAACAAACGCCCTCTAGAATGGATTTAACTTTAGAACCCAAACGAATATCTTTAAACCACGATAACCACTCCGCATATAAAGGTGAGCCGTACTTCACAAGAGACACAAAGGCAAGTTTTAAATCTTTTGTTCGGAAACTTATTGATGGATAATACTTCAGTTGAAAGTATTATTTTGATGGTGTTCTTTAACCAACTTGTGATTTTTATTTCTTTTTATGAACAATGTTTTTATATTTTTTGGTTTTTTTATTTTTTATTTTTATATATATACTAAAAAGAAAATGAAAAATATTTTTGTATTTTTATATTTTTAATAACAAAAATAACTTCACAATGAAGGATCTTCAAACACAAATCTTTAAACGACAAACGATAATCGTGCACACCTCCCCGGCAGCGGCGCCAAAAACTTATTCGTTGTATATATACACGTATTTATGATTACCTCACTAAAAGACAATTTACCCTTGGTGAAAGAGCGAAAAGCTTAGCGAGAAACCAAATACGTGATTCCGAAAGGTTTTTACGTTTCCGGGTCGTTTCCCAACGAGGCGTGAATTTGAATAATCGAGAATCGGATCGAGATTGCGTGAATGAATGATCAATGATTTTTGGCTTTTTGATTTAATTTCTACAACGAAATGCACAAACAATACAAGAGAAAAACTAGAAACGAAAGCTATAACAAATTAACACTAATAATGATAACGGGAATCGAAACGAAAAACGGGAAAACACAAATCTACCAAAGATAAATTCTAAAAACTCAAAATTTAAGTTAATTTATCCTAAATGATTAAAAACGATCCTAAAAGTACTAAAAAAATTAACGTATAAGAGATTTAAAAATGAAAACGCGAACGGGATCGAATCCCGTTCTTTAAAAATCGAAATTTCACAAATTTAACCCTACAAATGAAATTCTATTTTTCCTAGGTCCTATATGATAAAAGAAAATTAAAAAAAAAGAATTATATTTTTTGATTTTTTATTTTTTTATTATGAATTAATAAAGATTTTAATCTAATTAAATTATAAAAAATATTAAACTAATTATAAAAATTATGAAAAAATTACAAAAAGTAGCTAAGGTTATAAGGATTCTATGAAAAATAAGCTGGCACAAACAGCCTATCTCAATAAGCTGTTAAAATTTAAAAACAGCTTATGAGCTTATTGGGCTAAAAAGCCCTTAAATGAATAAAAGGTGCAAGTTAAAACGTAAAAGACCCAATGGCAGAGTGGTTGTGTGTGTGGTGTGTAAAGTGTTGGTAGACGGTGGTAGAGGTCCAGGGTTCGAGCCTTGGCTCACCCTGGGCTTCCCACTTTCCCAACGTTTTTATTTGCCATTTTTTTTACAACTTTTTTTCTAATAAGCTAAAATGAAATTTTTATAAAAGCAACTTTTTTAGAAACACCAAATAAACATAAAAATAAGCAAAACAAACAGACAGAAATGGAATTTTTATACACTACGAAAAAATTAGTAAACTTTTGGTTTGGCTTATAAGACTTAATAAGCTACTAAAAGGAAAAATAAGCTAAACTCAGACTTAACTAAACCTAATAAGCAAATGCAGACTAAAATAAGCAAACTTGAATGAATAATAAGCTAAGAAAAGAGAATAAGTTATCTGACATAAAAATAGTATACAAAACAGACAACTAGGACTTTTTGAGCTTAATTTTCAGCAAACAAACAGATCCTTATGGCTTATTGACTTACAAATCCTAAAAGCTTATCCTAAAATCTATCTAAATTTGCAATCAAAAAGGAATTTGAAACAAAAATAAGCTATGAAAATGCTATTTGAAAAAGCTAGTTTAGGCAGATTTACACTTTAAGTTTAACTAAAACTGTTAAACTTTTTGGATTAAATAAGCTAAGTTAAATGTAAATAAGCTAATGAAAACTTATATACTAGCTCTAATAAGCACTCCTACACTAGAATTAAGCAAATCCAAACAGCTATAAGCTTAAATAAGGAATTAAGCACGTTGACAGAAATTGAGAACCAAACAGACCAAAAAAGCACCTTTGTGCTTATTTTTAAGCATTCAGACGGATCCTTATGGAGAAATGGCTTATATATCTGAAAAGATTAGATCTGAAAAGATTAGCTAATAAGCTACAAGAATCACCAATTCAAAAGGAGTTTGAATTTAAGCTATGCCATGAAAAAGCCCAATGAAAAAAAGCTAATAATACTCAATATATACTGAGTTTTGATTTCTTTTGAAAAGACAATTGAGCTTTTGCAGGCTTAATTTTAAGACACTTTAAGCTAATGTAAGACTTAGAAAGCTTAAACAGATTAAGCTTGGTACCTAATGGACTTATGCTACGATTTTCAGAACCTAAGAATAACTTTAGCTTATCTAATTTTTAGCTTAAAAATGACATTTTAAAACTGCTAGACTACTATGACAGATTGTGTTAAACCATAAACAACAGATACAGTAACACTACACTTAACTCTAATGCATTTTAGCACTCAAAATGGACATACAAATGTGGACTTATATCAATCTTAAGCTAATTATCAAAATAAGCACATCTAGCATTCTTAATATCAAAACTTAAATCATAGTAAATTAATCATGACTTTTGAGATTTAAACTATAAAATCTTATTAAAACTACTTATTACACCATAATTTAGCTAGTAAAAACAGGCTTAGTGACCCAAAGTGGGTTTTCACCCCTTTTTACCCATTTTCACCCTTAACCCAAACACCCCTTTATAATCTGAAAATGTTAATTTAGACTAAGATAATCAAGATTAAGCAGGAATTGTCCCTTAAAAAGATTAAGGAAAAGAGATAAAAAAGACTAAATAAGCCAAATTCTAAAAAGAAATAAGCACTTATTAAGCAGAAACAAATAGCATAATTAATATAAATCAAATAGTATTAACATTTAAACTGTGATTTTAACTAATTGTTATAATCTATAATAATAATATGAGGTATATTAAGCTGACAAAATGCAGAAAAAGCAAATATTAACACTAATAAGCAATTGAACAGTACAATGGCTTAAAGTGAGAAAGATTGAATACCCTTGGTCCTTATGCATAAACAGAAGTGTTCATAAGCTTAAAGGAGCTTATTTGGCAGCTTGTTCACACCATAAGCCCATCCAAAATTGCTTATGACCTAATGAGCTTATTTGGTATTCATTCATAAACAATTGCACAGTACACTTTTCTTCTTAACACAGGGAAATTTAGAACTTGAAATTTTATTAAAACTTAAAAAGGATTACAAGGCTTGAAAATTACAATATTAAAACGACAATAAGCTGAAAATTAAGCAAATAAGCTTATAGTTAAATTACACTACATACAACTACTACTTCTTCGTGTGTTTTGCTCTTGCATTTATAGCCTTCATTTGAGCTTCCTTGTCGACATCACTAGCAAACCTAAACCCTTGATTCAATCTCTAAAAACCTGAGCCCTTAGATTAAATTCCACTATACACCACTAAAGTTAATAATTAGGTTATGATTTTTGAAAAAAGGTGGTAATAGATAGGATTGAGTGGGTAGTGGTTGTTACAAGGTAAATGGGGGAGGAGGGGGTGAATAGTAAAAAGGCGGGAAGGGTAAAACGAAGCACGGTGAAAAGGTTTTATATAAACTTAATGACCGTTAGTCTAAAGGACTAACGGTGCAAAGGAGTTTGGGGCTTAGGGACTTTCATTGTTATGAAAATGGGTTTGGGTGTAGGGACTGAATGTGACAAAAGGGTTAATCAGTTTAGGATTGGGCTTATAAGAGGGCTTGGGCTTGGGCTTTGGATTTAGGGTTTTGGATTTGGACTTTTATGTGTATTTAAATTGATATAAAAGCTTAACGGGCCGACCCGGCCCATTAACTCGGGCCCGGGTTGGCCCAATATGATATTTATATCAACGGTTTTAGTTTTTCGCGCTCTTTCTAAATTCGAGCTCGGTTTTATCCGTTTTGACTTTGTTTTTGTCCTTTAGTGAATATCCGGTACCTGCACAGTAAACAAAGCAAAACAGACATATATTTGGCATTTTTCTGTCCGTTTTTGGGTCATTTAAGCTCGTTTTATAGGGTAAAAGATATGTGTAATTAAACACATATCAAAATCCTTAGGTATGAATGGAAAAGAATGTGTATAAGGGAAAAATGCCGACTAAGATTGAGCTAACACTGGAACAATCACAACAAGGTGTTAGTAATGACGTCTTGGTAAGCATTGAAGGGGTTGAAGAATTAAAAAGAAATGTATGGATAAAGGGTGAAAACAAAGCAGCCCTCCTTACACCTTAGGCAGAAACCGGGTCAATACATAATCTATCAAAATCACAA
>BQNB010063731.1:0-17672 GCA_026074375.1 Tanacetum coccineum | reverse complement strand
TTGAGGTCATATGGTAAGTCGTTAAGCGGTAACTAGTTGCTAGTGAATCAACAAAATTTTCAGAAAATAAGTAACCAATAAAAATAATAAGTGAAGTATGGATTACATGGATTCCTAATGAACAAACTATCATGCATATAATATAATAAGTTGCATAATTTATGTAATTTGAATATTAATAATATATTATTAATATTAATAGGTCGTGGTTGATTTTCGACGTTTTACCTTTTTGTGATTCTCGATTGGCGTTGCTTCTATTCATGGTGAGTTCATAGCCTCGCCTTTAGAAATTTAAATGTTTTGTTAAACCCCGCGAGGGAGATACATGCTAGTTTTATAAAACGAACACAAGTTGTTTTTCGGTATGCTGGACCCGATAAATTGATTAAATGCATGAATACCTATTGCCAAAAGACCCCAATTTTAACACCCCCAAAATTATTTTGCAGCGGAACCAATAGTTTGGGTGTTAAGTCATAGCACAACAACATAAGAATATAAAGAACGACTCAAAAGAGATGTTTAAAACATAACATTGTCCCATTCATGTAAGATCAGAGTCAAAAATTTGTCCACAAGATCGTCACCATACAACGTCAAAACATAAGTTTTAAAACCATAACACAAAGTGTTTTCAATGAATGGAACCGAAACAAGTTTAGTCATAACATTTCGCGCTAAACTCCATTTGCCTCTTCAAGCCTTCAACCCTGATTACCTGAGATAAAACATGCTAAAAAGTCAACGAAAACGTTGAGTGAATCCATAGAGTTTATATGAAATAAAGAGTGAACACAAGTATTTTTAATCATCGAAAACTTGTGGATCAAACAAGTTTTAATCACTAATGCATTAAGCTCATGCCACTGAAACATTAACCAACATATTATAAATATGTAATCATTTGCCCCACAACTAGGTAATATTGCAATATACCTAAAGAAATTCTCAATGCAAAATGTCCTTTAGGGGTGATCGCGCCATGGATGTCACAACCCCAAACAGGGCAGTCACGGCCCAATAGATCTACTTAATGTACTAGCACTCACCCATCATAGGTAATTAACAGTGCATGAAATAAGAGGCCTTTTTGCAATAGGTACTTATGCAATTAGTTCACAATCGGGTCCAGCATACCAAAAATCACTTGAGTTCAATTTACAAAACTAGCATGTATCTCCCTCGCGGGGTTTATAAAAACATTTATAAGTAGAAAGGCGAGGCTATGAACTCACCGAGAGTACAATTAGCTCTGAAGTGTGACGAGTCACGAACGAGTGAGAAGTACTCCTAAGCACCTCCTAAAAGACGTGACGCGACTTAGTACGTAGAAAGAAACAATACGTAAAAATTAAACAAGTGATCATGAGACGTGTTTCCGAGATAAGCATGACATTCAACTAGAATTTCTCCAAGTCCTTTTTAATCCCAAAATGACTTGTGATCTGGTCTTATAGGTAAATAAACATCTACTAAGTTTCGGCTTTTAATTTTTATTTTATCAAAGTGTACTATACGTTTTTAAATTTTGAGACTAGACGTAAAAACTCAGTTTCTGATTTTAACTCGACTTCATGGACTCATATCTCCTAGCTCACAAATGTTCTAAATGTGAGGCTTTCACTCCTGGAAAGCTCTTTGTGTCTAGTTTCCAAAAATGTAAGACTCATAATCTACAAAGTTTCAGAACTATGTGAAAAGACTGTTTTACCCCTGGTTACCCAAAACAGAAAGTTTCCAAAATTTTTACCCTTTACGGAAATGGCCATAATTCCTAAACCATGATAGCAATGAAGGTGAGGCCAAAATCTATAGCTTCCTTAAGATGTCTACCACTGACCCAATCTTTAAAACCTAACCTTTTATTGCAAAAACGTAGAGTTTAACTCGTTTTCTAATCATAGGTCCAGATTTGACCTATTTTCTTATTTTGACCATAACTCCCTCATCCCAAGGAGTTGGTTGGGCATCCAACTATCCTATGATTCCAAGACATATATCTTTACAAACATGTAATTTACTCATAGGCTACAAGCCAAAATATTTCTTCTATGACACATTTTTTGCTACTGTTTCAATTCAGTCCCAAATATTTACTCTAAAACCTATCCAAACATCAATCCTAACTCTAACCAATCACATGCAATGCCATACCAAGCTCTTAAACACAACTTATCATCATATAAACTTGCATTTCCAGAATCAAACATCCATCTTTATGGATCAAAATCAAAAGAAAAATTAAAGATTAAGAGATAACCTCACTAGAAAATGATTTAAACAAGAAAGTCAAAACCAAAAAATGCTTCTTTCTTGTTTGGGGCTGAGTTAGACCTACTCCGACACCCAAAATCTTGACTCACAAGGTTTCAATACACCCTAAATAACAAGAATCCAAGATCCAACCCAGTCCTGATTTAAACCTTCCATTAAAACTTCAATAACTTCTTCAAAACTTCAAGAAAATTTACTAAACTTTGCAAGCAACTTAAGGATAATGTTATGATGGTAAAAAGGAATAGAGAAATTTTGTGAGAGTGGTGGTGGTGGCAAGGTGGTGTACGACAGCAAGAAGGAGAAGAGAGGAGGAGGAGTTTCTTTTTTTTGAACTAGGTGAAATGAATGGTTTTGCATGTATGGAGAAATGGAGAAAATAATGGTTTATAGAAAAGTGAAAAAGTGGTGAAGTGTTTGTGTGTGTGTAGATAACCGGCCATAGGGCCTCTTATTATGAAAATAATATTTTTTTTTGATTTTTATTGTTGTAAGATTTAATTAAAAGGTGGTGTAAGTTAGATTAAATAAAAAGTAAGGTTTAAGGTAAAACGCGAGTTTTAAGCAAGAAATTTACGTAAACGCGAAACACAACGGGAAATGACAATGGTGTAAATTATAATCATCGGAGAGATATATGGGAATATTAAACCACTTAAGGCACGAAGAAGGAATAGATTCCCAAATAAGGCTCACTTAAAGCTAAGAACGAGAAATTCTTGCCAAATCGGGTAAACATAAAATTAATAATTTTGCTTAAAAATAAAAATAGAAGTAAAGTTCGGAATAAATAGTGACCTTAAATACGGAATGTTACAAAAAGGTACTATTTGTAGTCGTTTTTCGTAAAAAGTAAAAATAGTACAAGACACGAAAAATAAAAACGAATGCAATAAAAATATTTCTACGGCATTTTGAAAATATAAACGTCGATGCTTAACGTAAGATTCGCCGGTTCTTCATAAACGTTACTTAAATTACAAGTGTAAGCCTAATTTCTTCCCAGTTAGCCGTGAGTTCATATCTTAACATAAAATTGAAAATTATAATTAATACTCGAGATTAAAATAACGACCTGAAATTGACGGATTGTCACATGTTGGGCATGGCCATGTAAATATCTTATCAAACCAACGAGGGGCCCAGTAAGTATCTTACTTGTGACATCCGTCAATTTTTAAGGTCAGTAACCAAAAGCAATCATATGATAATTGACTCTTCTAATTATTTAGGGAGTCACTTTTATGTGGCCATACTATTTTTAGCATTTAACGCTTGTTTTTCTAGGAACCTTAGTTATACGAATGCACCTTTGACCTAGCGATCCTAGTTAACGGTCCTAACGACCAACGATATGCTCAAATAACATTATAACAATGTCATAACATATGGGAAAACATAATTTAACAAAATCATAAGCTATCTTAAATTTTACGTTTTTATGACGTTTTACGTATTTACCGATAGTACCCAAATTATACAAATTAACTTACACCTTTTAAATTATACTTACACTATCAAATTAATAAAAAAAACAAACCTTTTTTCCTTACCTTGTGGCCGACCAACATCATCACACCACCAATGGGAGGACATGCAAATTTTAAAACCATCAACCAATGTCCCTATATAAACATAAAACCACTAACCATTTTTAGATCTAGCAAAAACAAGAAATTTCTCCTCCTTGTGTCTTCTACCTGCTGCCGAACCCCACTCACCACCATAACACCATCATTTTCATCTTTTAAGAGCAAGAACAAAGGTAAAAATCATGGTGCAAGATGACTTGTATGTCTCTTGTACCAAAAACCTTCAAAAAATAGGATTTTCTTGATTTTTCTTGCATGATTGTGCATACTATTGTAAAATCTTTGTGGGTAAATTATTTTCTTGTTAGAACACTCTTAAATGAGTGAGGATAATGTACAAAAACGTTGGGTTGTGTATTTTTATTTTTGATACAAGATCTATGCAAGTCAAGTAACATAAAGCCTTGATTTTCAAAAGTTATGACACATCTTGTAAGTTTGTGTGTAAAAGAGCCTTTTTATCTATGAACCCACTGAGATTTTTGGATTAAAATGATGTTAAGACTTGTATAATATGATTGTGGGAGTTGATTGGGTCATTTTTGCATGTTGGGTTATTGGTTTGACTTGATTAAGTCAAAGCTATTTTTCAAACAGCCCCTATTTTATTTTTGGGTCATATTGATTGGAGCATAAGTTGATGATAAATAAACATTTTGACATGATTCAAGAGCCTAACATCAAGTACTTTGAGTCTAGTTTCCAGAAATATAATCCTTTTAAAAATATGAGGTCGTTTGGTTAGTCAAAGTTGCAAAATGGTGAAAGGTGTCAAAACTGCCCCAAAATCACTTTTCAACCCTTGCACTAAAATGATCATAAATCATAAACCACGATGAATCTATCAATGAAACGGATATGGGAGACACTTGTATGGGTTAATGAAAGTATCCCATTGGACTAACTCATATAACCTTGATTTAGACCCTCTGATCACTAAAACACTTTGGTATGTCCATATTTGGCCGTTTTTGGAGTCGGGTATAAATGGTCGAGTATAAGTCCTTAATAAATTTTGGGAAAATTCATGGACACACCTAAAACATGGAATTTTGACATGGAGAAGTAGTTTAACCGGAAGCTTTGGTTAACTTGGTCAAATGAATACTTAAAGTGCTGGGAAATTTGGGTCAAATTGTTGTAATTGCGTTTTGTGATAAAAGTAACTTTGGAAACAAATATGAATACAAGACATAACAAATGAACCTTAATACTTTCCGAGCATATCGTATAGGATCTAATTAGGTATATTTACTTGCCTTAGGTTGCGAATAGAAGGTTTCATATTCGTTTGGGTTGCCTACTTAGTGTGGTTTGTTGAGAAATCCAATTATCATTCAAACTTCTAAGGTGAGTTTCTCACATCCCCTTTTTCATACATGTTTTAAATGTTTTGGGGTGGAAAGCATGATGTGTCGTTTTTATACTCTTACTTTGAAGTAATTGATCTTTTGAGCACATTTGAACTTGAACTTGTTTTGAACATATGGAACTTGATTTGAACTTGTTGAACTTTGGAAACATGTTGAACTTGAACTTGGCATGTATGTTGTTGTATGCTTGGAACCTGCCACTAGTTTTAACTCATTATCCCCCTCATCGGGATTGAGACGTTAGTACTTATGGATAGCGCTATTAGGAGATTAGCCCCTCCTCACTCCCCGCACAAGGGTGCATAGTACTAAGTGTTTGTGCCATACTATACAGCTGGAACTTGATTGGATGTTTGGAACATTTAGGCTGAATACGTTTAAGTAGTGCCTCGCATAAACACTATAGCATACATATATGGTGAATTGATTTTGTATTACGTTACTTTATGTAACGGGAACTGTTTTGAAAACTTGATTTGTTTTGGACTATCAACTTTTTTGGAAAGACAACTATTTTTGATACCTTGCCAATGAGTTAGTAAACTGTTATTGGACGTCTACTCTTTTACAAACTATATTTGGTGTACATAATCCTGAGAACTCACCAACTATTTCGATAGTTGATTGTTTTTATCATGCTTTTCAGGTGACGTTCCTAATGTAGAAACTTAGTATGATTGCATTTGAGCCAGTTCAAGATGTTTATTTTCTTCCAAGTTATTGTCTTTTAGGTGATCCATGTTCAGAAGAAAAACTACTATGTTGTCTTTGTACTTTTAAACTTGTACCTGAATTGTTGTAATTTGGATAACTTTCTTTTATTTTAACTCATGAATGGTGTTTTGTCTATCATCTTATGTGCTGCTTATTAATATGTTACACCTCGCATTTTCTCCTTGGTGTGGTGTGACATTACTCCCAAACACGTAGAGGAACAAATTCTATTTTGACTATAAGTGTCTGTCATGTACTTCAAAACACTTCTGAAAATAGCCCTTATAACTACCTTTTGATAGACTAGTGGTATATTATCAAGAAATGCTATCCATACATGCAAAACCCGCTTGTATCTCAATTCTAAGGATAAACATAACATTCACCATGTGTGTAATGCACCCAATGATGCCAATCCATAAAGTGATTATCACATGTGGGATATCTAATATTCAACCTCATTGAATAACATGCGAAGCTGGCAGAATCATCTTTACGTATTCTCTAGAATACAACCAGACACTCACATTTACCTTGTCTTAACAATATTCCCATATCGTTAACTGCTAATGGACATAGCTTTAGAATGCAACAAGTCATTCATGGATATAAACATGTAGATATAAGACATAATTATTATAAAAATGAAAACAAGATACCACGTACAGTAGAAACTCGATAAATTAATACTCGATTATTTAATAAACTCTCTAAGATAATATTTTTTGCATCACAGATTTACATGAGACTACTAGCAAGAACAATTCCAATCGCCATAGCATGTTCAAAATGCTTATTGAGTGGCATTAGTTTTGTAAATGGACCAGCTACGTTGTCATATGTGTAAACTTTCTTAAGGACAATTTTACCTTCTTGAATTATTTCACGAATGTAGTGATATTTCCTCTGAAAATGTCTGGCTCCCTTTAAGATTTCGGGATCACTGGCGATAGCTAATGCAGGCTCATTGTCACATAGCATCTCCATAGGCCTTTTATTCGATGGCATGACATCTCCAAGTCCATCAATAAATTTCCTCATCCAGACTGCTTCCATTGATGCTTCAGCAGCAGCAATGTACTCAGCTTCTGTAGAAGACATAGCAGTAGTGCTTTGCTTGGCACTCTTCCAGTCCACGGCTCCACCATTAAGTACGAACACATATCCCGTTTGAGATTTTGTATCGTCCTTGTCAGTTTGAAAACTTGCATCAGCATAACATGATACTTTTAGCTCATCTTCAGGTTTTGCCCCATACACAAGAACCATATCTTTAGTATTCCTTAAATACTTAAGAATAGTTTTCACAGCAGTCCAGTGAATCTCACCAGGATTTTGCTGAAAACGACTACACAAATTTTGCGCAAAGGCAACATCAGGTCTAGTGCATCTAACCGCATACATGATTGAACCTATAGCCGAAGCATAAGGAACTCTCTGCATACGTTGTACCTCAGTAGGTGTTTTAGCACCTTGCGACTTTCTATAGTCAGGCTTTTCCATCATTGGAGTATACCCCTTCTTGGAGTTTTCCATTCTAAATTTCTTTAGAATTTTCTCTAGATAAGCACTTTGACTAAGAGCAATCAACCACTTAGATCTATCACGTATGATCTTGATTCCAAGTATGTATGTTGCTTCTCCTAAATCCTTCATAGAAAAACACTTACAAAGCCAAGATTTAACTTCTTGCAGCATTGTAACGATATTTCCCATGAGTAATATGTCATCGACATACAAGATTTAGAATACAACATTACTCCCACTAGCTTTGAGATATACACATGACTCATCAGGATTTTGAGTAAAACCAATCTCCTTGATTTCCTCATCAAACCTTTTATTCCAACTTTTACATGCTTGCTTCAATCCATAAATGGAACGTTGAAGTTTGCATACTTTGTTGGGATGTTTTGGATCCACAAACCCTTCCGGTTGCACCATATATACGTCCTCGCTTAGGTGACCGTTTAGAAAATCTATCTTGATATCCATTTTCCAAATCTCATAGTCATAGAATGCGGTCATAGCTAAAAGAATCCTTATAGCTCTAATGTCTGCAACAGGAGAGAAGGTTTCCCTATAATCTACTTCGTAGATTTAGGTAAAGCCTTTTGCTACAAGACGAGCTTTAAAGGTGTTTACATTTCCATCCATGTCAGTCTTCTTCTTGAAAATCCATTTTTATCCAACAGTTCGACCATTAGATGGAAAATTAACCAAATACAATACTTGGTTATCTTTCATGGATTGCATTTCTGTATTCATAGCTTCAAGCCATTTGTTAGATTTAGGATCTGCTAATGTAGCTTTATAATTAGGAGGTTCATCAAGATCCCCTAATTCATGCTCCTTAATATCAACATAGTGTCCATATCTATTTGGTACTTGAGGTATCCTTGCGGATCTACGAATAGGAACTCCAACATTTTAGGGCTCGGCCTCGATAGGTGCGACCTCATTATGTGCTTCGCTAGTATTTTCAGAAGGCTGTGTATCCACTTCTTGAATTAATTCAAGCCCTATGTCACTCCCACTCATTTCGAGAAGTTTGTGACTCCCACTCGCTTCTTGTACCATGAAACTATTTTCAAAGAACTCAGCGTTTTGAGAAACAAAAATCTTGTTCTCAAGTGGATAGTAAAAGTAGTAACCTATCGTTTCCTTAGGGTAACCAACAAAGATACACTTAATATATCTAAAATCAAGTTTGTCAGACGTGTCTCATTTTACGAGTGCCTCACAACCCCAAACCCTTAAGTAGGACAACCTGGGAGCTTTCTTGTCCCATATTTCATAAGGCGTCCTATCAACCTTCTTGGTTGGAACCATATTGAGAATGCGAGCACCAGTCTCGAGAGCATATCCCCAAAAGGATTTTGGTAGAGTTGTTAGATTCATCATGGATCGAACCATAACAAGTAAAGTTCGATTCCTCCTCTCAGACACATCGTTATGCTATGGTGTATAAGGTGGAGTTAGTTGAGATAAAATACCACAAATTTTCATATGATTAACAAACTCATGACTCAAGCATTATCCTCCTCCATCAGATTGAATAGCCTTTATTTTTTTACCGAGTTAATTTTCAACTTCATTCTGAAAGACCTTAAATGTTTCAAACACCTCATGTTTATGTTTCATCAAGTAAACAAAACCATAAAGGCTAAAATCATCTATAAAGGTGATAAAGTAATTAGCACCCTCTCTTGACACAATTCTAAAAGGGCTACATACATCAGTGTGTATAAGTCTTAATAGATCCTTAACTCTTTCCACTTGATGTAAAAAAGGCTTCCGCGCCATCTTTCCAGATATACAAGACTTGCATTTCTAATGTGATTCATCGTGAGTGGGTTGTAGGAGCCCATCATGCTGAAGCATGTCCATGCATTTCTTATTTAAATGTCTAAGACGACAAAGCCATAGATAATAAGAGTACAATGCATGTTTGGCTCTTTTATTGTTAACATTATACATAGAACTAACATTTGGATAAAGATTATGCATATCTATTTCATAAATACCATCACATGGAATTGCATTAAAATAAAACACATTATCTTTGGAAACAGAAATACCATAATTCGTAAATGTATGAATATAACTGTTATTTACCAAACGAGAAATTGAAACAACACCCTTAGTAATATTAGGTGCGAAATGGCAGTTGTCTAATACAATTATTAAACCACTAAGAATAATTAAATCAAAACTTCTAATAGCTTCAATGATTGCACGCATTCCATTTCCCATATACATACTTAAAGCTCCATGTTTCAACTTCCTGCTTTCACTAAGTCCCTGAGAAGTATTATAGATATGAGTTCCACAACCCGTATCGTACATCCAAGTTTTATTAGGAAAAGCATAGAGTTCTATAGAGAAGATACCTGAAGTACTAGCCACGCTAGCATTCTTTCTCTTCTTTAACTCAGCAAGATAGGACAGACAATTCCTCCTCCAGTGACCAACCTCATTGCAGTGGTGGCAGATAGAGTCATTTTTTGGATTATCTCTCTTAGGTGGCGGTGGGATCTTGACCTTGGGAGCATAAGCAAGCTTATTCTTTCCTTTTCCCTTACCCTTTTCCCTTTGCAGTTTCTTCTTGTCCTTCTGGATCTTACCTTCCCGTATAGCTAACACAGCGGGGGTTTCAGCCTTCTTTGGAATACCTTACTCATGGAGTTTCATCATAGCATGTAACTCAGCTAGCGTCTTCCCCATGCTATGCATATTATAGTTCTGAATAACCTGATCATAGTCCTTGTTAAGAGAATTCAAAATAAGACTCACACCAAGTTCTTTTGGCATTGCATAGCCTAGGCATTCCAAAGTGTCCGGGTAGCTCTTCATCTTCAATAGATAGGAGCTTAATGACTGACCATCCTCTTGTTTGCAAGCGTGGAATGCTTTAACTGTTTTAAACAGTTCCTGTTTAGCTTGTTCCTCAAACATAGTTTTTAGTTCTTGGATCATATCATATGCCTTGTAGTTTTCAAGTGTCCTCTGAAGCTCAAGAGGCATACTACCAACAATAAGACATGCCAACTCATTTTGTGCATCATATGATGCGTCATATGCATCACGCGCAGCTTGAGATACTACAGGATAAGGAAGATGGGTCATAGGCTGTTCCAAATGAACTAGTTTTCTTTCAGACCTAAGAACGATTCTTAAGTTTTGGAACCAGTTCATAAAGTTTGGTCCAGTAAGTTTCTCCTATTTGATAATTGACCTGATAGTCGTATTGTTTGTGTTTTGGGTAGCAACAGCCACTTACAAAACAATCAAAAGTTCAGAAAATATTAGTATTTTCGATAATTATCTCTTATAAAATTAACTACCCATGTTTATTTAAAATAAATAATTAATTTTATCAAGATTCTAAGATCCAACTTGACGTTGTACCATGAATGCAGTTGATCTACTAGAAATGGTATAACTCAAAAGGTAATCAACGGGTGATAATTGCCAACATGTGCAACTCTTAGCCATTATGAGGCACAAGGCAATATAATCCAGAATTATAATGTCAAGTAGCATGTTTAACCCCATCCTATTCCTCGGGTCGAAGGTTTGACCAACCATACTCAATATAAGTCATCCAATACAAAATCTGTAATTTTACAGTCTCAAGTCTGACCATATGATTGTTATATTACCTTGTTTTTCAATTCACCTAAGACTGTCTTAGAGTAAAAAAACAAACTCAAGTGATTCAATACTTGGATGGAAATTGACTTAATTTAAAGGGTCTAATGTAACAATTCACATTTTCACATCTTTTACGTCAATAAACACTCAACTATTTATTTTAAACTTTTACGCGTCAACTTTTTAATTTTTACCATTCAGTTAAATCGCGTAAACTAAAAATTAACATTCAACGTAAACGGACATCAAACAAGTAAAAGTTTACGTCAAACAAGTGTTATATTTTATTACGAGGATAATTTATAACTTTTCACATTTTATTTTTATTGGTTACGTAAAGCGTCAACGTTTCGCAATAAAATACATTTAGGCATACTCGGAAGTACCTATACCTATCTACACTCAAACAAATACCCACTATTATATCCAATACCTAAAATTAAACTCATTTCTCACTTAATAAAGCCCTTAGGCCGGTTACAACATATGTGCATCAAATTAAATCCCTAAACCCACTAAAGTCTTATCATATTGTTATAACCAACCTCAAGTACTCTTACAAACCCATTTTTCTAGAAATTGGAAAATCAATGTACCCTAAACCCACCCTTGGTTGTTCCCCCTCCTAGGGAGGAGGAGAAGCCCTTACAACATGTACCTAAAACCACTACTCATCCATAGTTTAGCTTAAGGTTGTTTCAACATTACTAGTTGCTATAAAAAGAAGGTCTTAGGTTCATTATAACACTCCTTCATTTCATACAAGTAAACAAAGCACAAAACCCTCTCTAAACACCTCCAAACCCACGGCTCAATTTCACCAATTAGGGTATTCATAGTTTTTGATTTTTACAAAGATACAAGTGTTCAAGTATTGTTAGTAGTTATATCTAAGGTATTTGGAAGTGATTTGGAAGCTTAGGTAATAATCTAGCAAGGGTTTAATCAAGAAGAAAGTTAGGGTTTTCAATCTAGGGTTTCAAATTTAGGTTTGATCTCTAGGTTTGATTTTGTGTTCTTCATCATCCTACACTCATCTAAGGTTTACTCATCTAAGCAAAAATGTTTTTATAAATGTAATTTTATAAAAATAGCTATGGTTTCATGTCTGAGAAAAATGTACAAATATTTTAAGATGATAGTACATGTCATGGGGATTCCAAGCATATAAGAAACTCGAAAAACAAAGCCATAACCAATGAGTTACGGATCTTGAAAGATTTAAAGTTATAAAACTATTTTTATAAACTGTTTTGGGTTACTGTTTTTGACATAGATTTTTATAAAAACAGTGAGTATTTTATTTGAATAATTTAACTTATTACGATTCCATACATATAAAGAACAAGCGAAACAGAGTTAAAATGAGTAAGTTATGAGTTTTTAAATATTTCGGGTAAATAGAAATTATAAAAACAATTTAATTTTTATAAATAACTTTATGTAATTTTTATAAAAATATACAATCTGTTAGAAACTTAAAATATGGTTTACGAGTGTTTTAGAGTCCGTTCGGGCTATACAAACGTTAAGAAATATTGTCGTATCATTTATATAATATTTATATATGTTTTTTACTTTATAAATATGTTTTTATAAAACAATTAAACTAATTATATAATATCATTATATAATAATTATAAATATTTAATTATGTATTATTAACAGAGAATTAATTGTTGGACAGCAATAATATTTTTATTTTCAGATACATATACGTAAACATTTATTTGCCAAATACAATTTAAATATTGTTTCAACTTTTTAAATTAAACAAAAACTAATAGGTGGTGGTGTAACTCTATAACTTACAATGTTGTATTTATACATTATACTTATACGACCTATAATTAATTAGGTTGCATTCCAGATCGTTTGCGACTATTACTTTGTTGATTTTCCGATAATCACTATTTTCACTAAAGGTGAGTTTATAGCCTCTCTTTCACTTGTTTTACATTTGCTTTACAAATCTCGAGGGAGAATACATGCTCGTTATAACTTGTTTACATATCCATTTACAATTTCATTTACATACTCTTCTACATACTTGTTTACATACTTGATTTCGTAACTTATTTATATACTCGGATACATGAACGTTTACAAACTCATTACATGATTGATTACAAACTCATTTTCATATCTCACGGTGAGATACAATACTTGTTTTTACTTATGGACGAAATACTTTACTTGTACTCAAATGATTACGGATTAGCTTAGGTTGCATGAACTATTAATTACTCAGAGGGTAAGCGCGAATATTATAAAATAGATCTATTGGGGATTGACAACCCCCGTTTGGGTGATCAGCTCTCACTAGTTCGAGATCGAACTAACGAACTTATACCATGTCGGATCACGACTGGCTTGGAGCCTCAGGGCCAGCACAACATACTCATGAACTCTTACCGTACCTTGAATAAAGTGGCTTACTAATAAGTCTACGTCGCAGTTTCTTGAAACTTAAGGGTACAATTGTAATCACACCTTATGTTGCATACTAGGCAATACATACTTGAAACATTTTGGGATATTGTGTTCCTTACAATTATCATACTCTTTAATCAATTGGGGTTCAACTTTTATACAAATCATTGATCTCAACATGCATACTTATATTTTTATGACTATTTCATAAGGGTTGAAATGGTCCTACATACTTTACAAATCTTTGATTCCAACATTTTAACAAATGCATTTTATGTGGTTCGTGTTTACACGCATTTTAAAAGCCTATATATTTGAGTTTATGTGTTGCATGTCTTGTATGGGCGGGACTTGTAACACAGTAACGTTGTATATATAGTTTTTGAGATTTATATTTATACTTACAAAAAAACTATGAACTCACCAACTTTATGTTGACACTTTTAAGCATGTTTTTTTCATGTGAATTAGATGCTTGGCATATCTGATGTGCATTGGAGTCTAGACTTTTCAAGAATTACATTCATGGATTTTTGCAAATCAAATCTCGTTGTGTTATTTCATGCTTTTCTTTGTGATGCAAACCTTGGGACAAATGTATATTTCAACTAAAGCAACAAGATTACTTTTCAAACGACTCATTTAGAGGTCGTTCTCTCGTATCTTGTGCAATGGTATTATGAAGTAACGCCCCCAGACAGATTTCCAATGCGACCTAATTTGGGGGTGTTACAGATTGGTATTCATAGCCAAGGTTATAGAGAACTAGGTTGCATATTTTACCTAGACTATAACCATTTTCACAAACATTGCATCACATCAAACTTTTTCATGTGCATACACACCACTTGCTTACTTGCTTATATATATCTAATACATATATAATATATACATATATATAATATATACATATATAAAAAATATATAATATACTTTCCCTACCTTGCGTAAATTTTACACTCTTACGTGATATATATATATATAGCTACCTTCTCTTGCGAATATTTTACACTTGTTTTATATAAAAGTTATTTATATAGATACTAGGACTTTTCTTGAGACATTGTGAAAGACACGATGGTCTTTGAAACTTTTCATGACTTTACATAATACCATTTACATAACATTGAAACATTTCACAGTCCTCCAATTCCACTAGTTACCTTACCATTCAACTCCGAGTTTGAACACCCGCCTCATACGATTGAAACACCTACGTCATCTTGTGACCCGTCTTACCTAGTGAAACCTAAGTTGGAATTTTCTTTTTAGACTCTATTCCCTATAAGATTTCGCATTCGTACTTTCACTTAAATCTTTGTTGTATGTGTGGATGATTTAAATTATTTATCAAACTCATGTGTCGTTAAAACTTCATTGATTTCACTTTAACTCTCTACATATTTATTCAATCCACTCCTTAAACTATTATAGCCCTTCAAATATTTTTACAATGACTTTATGAATCATTTCACTACCACACAATAAACTATTTCGGTACCTTCTATAAACTGCTTCCATAATTTATAAACTATTTTGTTATCAATTCACAAACAATTTGTTACCACGTCATAAACTCCTTACTATTACATTCTAAATTGTTACGTGATTCCGTCGAAAATTATTTTTATACCACCTCATAAATAATTTTAGTATCGTCTCATAAACAAAGTCGATGTCATTAATAAACTATCTTACTATCGATTGATAAACTATCATTTTATAAACCATTTTACTATCATTGACAAACTATTATACCATCGTTTAATAAACTAACATTTTGTAAACTACTTACAATCATTTCATGAATACCTTGTGAACTACCTTCTTGACATCTTATATACTATCTTGCAATCACCTCAAAAACCACGTTACTATCACCTTATGGATCATCTTGATCCGACCTTATGAAACCTTTTTTCATCAGACAAATTATTTTACCATCGTAAAATAAACTAGCACCTTGTTTTTACCTTATGGAACTATTTGTTTCCATCGCATAATTTATTTTACCATCTTAAACTATTGTCTTATAAATCATTGTGCGGTCATCTCACAAATCATTTTGTTGTCTCCTCATAAACTACCTTGTTTTCTTATCTTGTGAATTTTTTTCTCACACTGTAAACCATTTTGACACTACTTTATACATAGCACTATTTGACGAAAATGAGCATCACATCGTTAGCCCTCAAATATACATAGCCTGATCACATATGTATAATTCAGGAAGGACCATGCCATGCTGAGAGTAGTCACCATAAAACTTTTGTCAAAAATAATTTTTCTATTTATATCATGTTTTGTGTGAGTATTCATAAAACGTATTTATCATGAGGAACCAAGCAAATATTCATAATAACTAAGTAAACTCTTACACCACCTTACTACAAAGTCGACATCATCTTATACCAAATCTTAAGCCAAAAAGTTTAAGAAACATCGTTAGCTACCTTAGGAGAATCCACCGGCAAGTTTAACCACCATCAAGGAATTTAAACCCTCACATCTTCACCGACACCATTCTAGAAGGCAACTCAACCTAAATTTCAGGACGAAATTCTTTTAACATGGTAAGACCGTAACAATTCACATTTTCACATCTTTACGTCAATAAACACTCAACTATTTATTTTAAACTTTTACGCGTCTACTTTTTAATTTTTACCGTTTAGTTAAATCGCGTAAACTAAAAATCAACATTCAACGTAAACGGACATCAAACAAGTAAAAGTTTACCTCAAGAAAGTGTTATATAGTTATTACGAGGATAATTTATAACTTTTCACATTTTATTTTTATTGGTTACGTAAAGCGTCTATGTTTCGTAATAAAATACATTTAGGCATACCCGAAAGTACCTATACGTATCTACACTCAAACAAATACCCACTATTATACCCAATACCCAAAATTAAACTCATTTCTCACTTAATAAATCCCTTAGGACGGTTACAACATATGTGCATCAAATTGAATCCCTAAACCCACTAAAGTCTTATCATTTTGTTATAACCAACCTCAAGTACTCTTACAAACCTATTTTTCTAGAAATTGGCAAATCTATGTACCCTAAACCCACCCTTGGCCGTTCCCCTACCTAGGGAGGAGGAGAAGCCCTTACAACATGTACCTAAAACCACTACTCATCCATGGTTTAGCTTAAGGTTGTTTCAACATTACTAGTTGCTCTAAAAGGAAGGTCTTAGTTTCATTATAACACTCTTTCATTTCATACAAGCAAACAAAGCACAAAACCCTATCTAAGCACCTCCAAACCTACGGCTCAATTTCACCAATTAGGGTTTTCATAGTTTTTGATTTTTACAAAGATACAAGTGTTCAAGTATTGTTAGTAGTTATATCTAAGGTATTTGGAAGTGATTTGGAAGCTTGGGTTATAATCTAGCAAGGGTTTAATCAAGAAGAAAGTTAGGGTTTTCAATCCAGGGTTTCGAATTTGGGTTTGATCTCTAGGGTTTGAATTTGTGTTCTTTATCATCCTACACTCATCTAAGGTTTACTTAAACCCTAATCTTTCTGTGGAAAACTAGAAGGGGGGTTGAATAGTTTTACCGATTTTTAATTTAATGTTTATGTTTGTTTGTAAAACTTAGATTCGACTTTTTGTGAATTCAATACTTGCACAATATGAACAATATAAGTATATGAAGTGATAAAATAAGACAAGAGATAAGAGTAAGAACAATCAAACCACAACGCGAGGATTTATAGTGGTTCGGTCACGAAGCACCTCTTCGCCCTACTCTACTCCCCGACCACCAAACTCGAGAGTTTTCTTCACTATGTCAACAAACTTCCTTATGGCGGAGAAAACCGTACACAACGTTGCTTACACCGATTTATGACACAAAGCTAAATGTTGAGTTCTAATCTTAGCTAGAACCAATCTAACACAACCCAACTTTACGACTTGTTCACAACTTCACAACTTCACAACTTCACACCATCTTCAAAACTTCACAACTTCACACCTTCTTCACAACTTCACAACTTCTTCACAACTTCACAACTCTTTCTCAACTTCAAAACTTCACTTCACCACACTACTTATATTACAAATATCTAACACAACTTGTTAAGATCACCACGATCTAACTATACT
>BQNB010063730.1:6322-35576 GCA_026074375.1 Tanacetum coccineum | reverse complement strand
GTTTTTTTTTTGTTTTTTGATTTTTTTGGTATTTTTGATAACTTATATTCACAAAAATTGAGAAAATAAAATATTTTTGTATTTTTATATTTTTATAATAAAAAGAAAATATTCATAAACAAAAAACGATAACTTCACGAGGAAGGGTCTTCAAAACTAATTTTCAAACATAACACGATAATCGCACACACCTCCCCGGCAGCGGCGTCAAAAATTGATTGCTTTCTTTCTCTCTATATATATATATATAATACATATATAAATAAATCACAAATATCAATAATAGTAAGATAAGAATTCCAAGAGGCTTTTAAAAGAAATTACTTTTATCCAAAGTAAAACCCAAAAAACCTTCCCGGGTCGTTTCCCGACGAGGCGTGAATTGAGAATCGAGGTTACGTTCGTGATCGCACGTTTGAATGATCAATATTTGATTTGGATGCTATTTCTACAATTAAAATGCAAAAACAAGTAAAATCAAGCCTAAAACGAAAGCAATTAAAGATCGAACCTAAAAACGTTAACGGGATTCAAAACCCGAGCTTTAAAAACCTAAACTATCAAATTTTAACCCTACAAAAGCAAATTTAATTTTTAAAGGTCCTAAATGATAAAAGAAAATTTTAGAAAAAAGAATTATATTTTTTTTGACTTTTATTTTATTTATTATGAATTAAAAACTGATTTAATCTAAAAAAATAATTAAAAATACTAAACGAATTTGGAAAAATCTGAAAAAATTATGAAAAGTGCTTAAGACAATACTAATCCTAGGAAAAATAAAAAGGGTCAAACAACTTTTAGAAATAAGCTGTAAATAAGCCTAAAAGGGCTTATAGCTTAAAGGGTGAAAAAGGTTATAAGTAATTAATGGTGCAAACTTTAAACGAAAAAGACCCTAGGGCAGTTGGTAATTGAGAGTGTGTGTTGAGGCTTTGTGTGTGTGAAGGGGAGGTCACAGGTTCGACCCTTGTGACCTCTCATTTTTATAAAACATTTTTTTGGTTTTCTTTTTTAAAAAGTTATAAAATAAGCAAAAAATGGAAAACTTTAAAAAAGGAGCTTTTGCTAACACTCAAAAATAAGCTAGAAATAAGCAGAAAAATGATGACAATGGGCTTTTTAAGCTAAATGACTATTTGCCAAAACTGTTTTGCCTTTTTAGACTTAATAAGCAACAAGAGAACAAGATAAGCAAAAACAGACCTAATTCTAAACTTAATAAGCACAAAGAAATGGAAATAAGCACATTAAATAAGCTGAAAGGACATTAAAAAGCATTTAAAACAGTCAACTCTAAAAGACATTTAAAGGACCTATAACCTATTTTAAGCTGAGATTTAAGGACCAAAAAGCTAAAATGAAATGCAAATAAGCTGAAACAGACATAGCCCTAAACCTAATGACTCAAATAAGCAAAACATTTAAGGGAATAAGCTAAAAAAAAGCAAAAGAGAATGGCAATTTAAGCTTTTTGAACCTTTATGAGACTTATTAACTGATATGCTTTTAAGACCTAATAAGCTAAAAGAAAAACAAATAAGCTAAAACAACTACTAATCTAGACTCAATAAGCAACTAAGAATAAAAATAAGCAAACTACATAAGCAGGAAATCAGATAATAAGCAATAGGACAGTGACTCTTAAGACAGTTTTAAAGGATTTTAGACACTTTTTAAGCCAAGATAAAGGACTAATAAGCTCTGAGTTCTAAACTGAAAAGTTAAAACAAATTAAAAATGGGACCTAATCAACACAAATAAGCAGGAATTAAGCAAAATTACTAAAGGAATAAGCTAAAAATTGAAACTGAATATGACAGATTCAAACTTGTTTTTGTCTATTTAAAATGAAAAGGCTAATAAGAACTAAGACTCAAAAGCTACATTTGGCAAACTACAAACTAAAGACAGAATGAGCTTATGATATAATAAGCTAATTTTAAAAAGAGCTAACCTAAATTAAGATAAGCAATTACCTCAAAAGATCTGCACACTAAAGCTTCCTAAGAGCAAACCTCAACTCCTCCTTCTTGACTGAGTTAGATTAACCTAATTTTCTTAAACCAGCAGCTAGAGACTCAAAACAGAAGTTTGGTGATGCAATTTAAACTTGTTAGAACCATTTAAACACTACCTAAAGGACTTTTTCAGAGAAGTCATTAAATAAGCAGTTTGGCAGAACTTTTAACTAGCAGACACAAAAAAAGGTGATGAAACAGACTTGTAAAATCAAGTCTACTTAATTTAAATTGATTAAAACTAACATTAAGACTGAATTAGAGCTAATTGAAACTGGTTTGAGCATCAAAATAAACTTTGAACCTCATTTGACCCATTTTAAAACCTTAACCCAAACACTCCTTTAAAATCTAAAATCTGATTTTTAAGTTAAAACAATTTAAACTAAGCCTTAAATTCTAAAAACAGATTAAGCACAATGACATTAGATGACAAAAAAGCACAAAGTAAGAAAAAATAAGTACTTTTTAATAAGCTATAACTATGAGCAGTATTAACTATTATGGGCAGTACTAACTTTGAAATGAAAAGATCTCAAATCAAACTTATACTAAACTATTAACAAAACATATTAAGCAAGCATAAATAAGCATTAATCAACATAAATAAGCATAAATAAGCAAAGATAAGCAGTAAAATAAGCAATAAAATAAGCAAACGGTAAATAAGCTTAAAAATTTAAGAAATGAAACTTACAAGACCTTTTGCTTAAACAAGGGTTTAAATGGCTCTTAGAGCTTATTCTACAAAGCTCTAGCTTGTCAAAGACAATATAATAGTGTCCATAAGCCCTTTCAGGATTGGCTTATCTTCCAAAATAGCTTAAGACAGATTTTTTATGTGAAAAAGACTTAAGTTATATAAACTATGGAAAAGTTAATATAGCTTAAGTGAAACAGTTTTAATAAGTAAATAAGAGCTTAAAAGAGCTTAACAAACATTCTTAAAACATAAAGTGCATAAAAACAGGATTTTAACTTAAGAACTTAAATTTCATTAAACTTTAAAACATTACATGGCTTTGAAAAGGAAATTACACTGATATTTAAAGACAAATAAGCTGGAAAATAAGCTAAAAGTAAAAATACACTACTCCTAAAACTAAATTACACTAGATAACTTTCTTTACTGAAAATCCTAATCTATTTAATTAGAAGAGCTTGCACAAAGGTGTGCTTCTAGTGTTTGTTATGTGAGAGAAAAGAAGTCTTCATCCTAGCCTTCCATTCCATCTTTGGCTCCAAGCAATTCATCATAGCCCTTGATTTGATCTTGGCATCTTCAACTAATGAAAAAGTAAAGGATTGCCAAGGTGGCATCCCTTCTTTGGCAGCTTCTGAGGTGGGGATAGGTAGGGTTAAGGTAGGGTTATGTTGTGAGAGTGATGGGTGAATAGTAGTGGCGGGAAAAATGGTTTTGGGTTCTGTGTGTTTTATAGTTAACGGGAGTTAAGGGGGTAAGGACTACGGGTGCAAAGATTTATAGGATGTAGGGACTAAACTTGTTAGTCCTTAAGGACTAGCAATGTTAGTCCTTAAGGACTAACGATGCAATCAGGTTAAGGGTGTTATGGTTTAGTGGGTTTGGGCTTATGGATTGGGTCGGGTTTAATTTAAATAGGATTTTGGGCTTTTGATTATAAGTTTTATAGATGAAGGCTTAATGGGCTGACCCGGCCCATTAAATGGGTGCGGGTTGGTCCATTTAAGATGCATACGTCTTTTGGCTTCGACTTTGACTTTGACTTTTCACGCTCTTTCCATTCCCGTGCTCAGTTTTGTTGGTTTTGGCTTCGTTTTTTGTCCTTTAGTGAATATCCGATACCTGCACAGTATATAAAGCAAAACAAGCATATATTTGGCATTTTATGTCCGTTTTTTGTCATTATTGGTCATTTTAGCACGTTTAATTAGGAAAAAGGTATGTGTAATTAAGCACATACCACATTTGGAAACGAAAAGGCTAAATCCTCACAATGTCTAACAAGGGTTTATTGTGTGCGGGTTATGTATCAAGTAATTTCACAAAAGTATGCTTGAAAAAAAAAAATAAGCATTTTAGTGTGAAAAATAGGATAAGTAAACATTCTAATTCCATCCCCCCACTTGAATTATACAACGTCCTCGTTGTATATATAAAACATTAAATACGGGAATTTAAAAAGAATTAGAATGAGAAACTCCCCTGATATTTGGTCGGTAGATTCTCCAAGTTGCGTTTATGAGAAAGATTGTGTGCTGGAAAAGCGTCTGAATCCTAGCACGAACAGCACACACATAGAATTCCAGAAAATATGCATTCCACCAACTTCGTCGATATTTCTTTTCACGAGGTCCTGTATAGAATATAAGAAAAACATGTGCATTCCTATCTTGGTACCTACGATTAATTTTAAACTAAACTAAACAAAATACGGGTCAGTTTTGGTCAATACGGCGTATTAGGTTAGTGAATACGCCGTATTCCATAACTGACAATAATGTTTTTAAAGTGCAATAAAAATAAGGACTGATAACGTCCAGACAATCAATACGCCGTATGGTATGGAGCGGATATGCCGTATTGATGTCTGGGAAGACAGACTCGATAAAATTAAATAACAATCCGGGTTGTCTCCCGGGAAGCACTTTTGTTTACAGTGAAGTCTTTAAGTTAGACTATTCTTCAGCTTCACTTTACTCCATCTCATGCACGCTAATGTGCCAGCGTGTGAGCCATTCTTACGTCATCGCATTTCGAATGTAATCAGGTCCTAGATTCAAAACTCCTTTGTAGAACCCCTTAAGCTTTTGGTATGCATGCGAGATTCCATTCTTCTCATCTTTCTCACTTACTTTCAGTAATGGTGGGATTTTGTTGCATTGCTCATTAGTGTGGTGTTTAAACCTCGGATGTGATCGCACCATTTGGTAAGTTACTTCATCATCACTTTTGTAAAGGGTAATTATCCCTTTGAACCGTTTTGTTTTAATTCCAACTTCTCTTAAGAATGGTTCGCCAAAAATAACATCTCCCATTCCTTCATCACGATAAGCATCCATATCCTCCAATACTGCAAAGTCAGACACAACGAAAAAGGTTCCAACAAAAATAGACACGTTCATTAAGGCTCCTACAACATTATCCCCTTTGTACACCATCTTATCTTTCATTATTGAATTATGAAACTTTTTTGACATTACATTGACAAACAATAACTGAAAGAAGTTGGCGTGAGTAAATTCAAATCCTATCATGCATGAAAACTTTAAGTTGTGAGCACAATCCATATGGATCTTCTTATCAGAGTCACAATAACTAGGTTAATCATCAATTTCAGCATCAAGTTCATCATCCCTAGTTCTAAATTCCTCAATTACCTCACCTTCCTCAATGGTGGGCATTAAATCATCACCTTGATTTCTCTTAAGCTTAAATGGTTCATTTAGATCATTTAATTTAATGTAATTTTCCAAAAAAAGGTCTAATGATCTATTTAACACAAAAGTATCTCCCATTAGCCTAGCTTCTAAATCAAGTTTGTTGGGAATTATATTTGAGTTGATAAGACAAAACAAGAATGAAACATAAGGACTGAATCTAGCATTATGGAATTCTACAAGCTGGTGGAGGATATTCTACAAAAGATAAAAGATTCCAAAAGATATGATTCTTGAAGATAAAGATAAATTTTATTAAATAATTAAAAGATTTAGTTTTCTTACACAATTATGTTTTCCCTTGTAAATCTAGATGGACTCTACTATATAAAGAGATCCCTATATATAGTTTTATGTGTGCCAAAAAGTATGTGTGTGCACCAAAGGTGTAAAATGTGTGTGTGTGGGTTTACACGTCCCACAGGAAGATGTAGATGCTAGCATATGGTGTAGCCCCAAGGATCTTTGATCCCTGTTAGATTGTAACCATTCTAGAGTTGATTGTCTAGAATTAGGGCTTAATGGAAACGTATGAATGAAAAACCTTGTTCAATAACAAATGTCTTCATTATATTTCACTGCATAATTGTTATCATTGTTATTGTTTATCCTAGATATAAAGATCTAAACAATCTGAGCTTAAACAATCTTTAGGTTTTCACAATTGGTATCAGAGCCTTGTGGCTCTTGATCTAGGATCTACAAGGTTTTTGAAGAAACCCTTAAACCCTAATTTTTAAGAAATCGATTCGTGGTTAAAGTTTTTTGGGGTTTTGAAGATTAATTGCTATAATGATGTTTATAATCGTTCTTTTGACCTGTTATGGGTATGCAATACGATTGTCAAGTGTTGTTAATATTTTTAAAAGGTTTCTTGTTGATCCATTGTGCTTCAACTGATCAAATCCTAGTTGAATAGGATTGCATCTTTGTGATTCGGATCTGATATGGTGATTGTGGCTTGATCATGTCCTTTCTATGGCATATTATTCTTGATCTGGTCTCATTGCAACAATTAGGGTGTTGGTGATTCGTGGCTGAGTAATTGATGATTATGGTTCACATGTTCTTCATGTTGGTATGAACTGGTGCGTTTCAAGATATAGATCACATAACTATGGTGGCTCGAAAACCCTAAGTTTATATTGTTGTTGTTTATGTTCGTGTTTAAGGCAACAGCTAAATTTATTAAAGATGAATGATGTGTAAAAAGATCGTGTATGTTGAATAATGGAACGAGCCATCTTGCTGAGCTTCAACATGATTGTGATGATCTGATAAATGGTATTCGTTAAATAGAAACTAGGGTTTTTGGAAACCTTAATTCTGGTTCAATTCGTTGCTAAACCCTAAATCATTGAATTAAGTACAAACGGCTGTACAAGATGAATACATTGGAAGATTAGAGCTTTTTTGTTGTGCTATTAACCCTAACTACACAGCTAGAGAATATGTTGATATTGCTAATGTCATGACAGAATTTGGACTAAACCCTAATTCATTAAGGTTTTAGTTTGGTCGTGATAATGATATTGCTGTGGAAATCAAAGGGTTACAACGAGTGGTCATACACAGATTATTTTTCATGATTTCTATGATGCATTCTTGTATGAGAGCATATGTGGTCCTATTACTAACCAACAATAGGATGTTGTCGAATTTAAAGAAAATAGATCAAGGCAGGCAACGTGTTAATATGTTATTGGGATTTCATGAGTTTATATTGTTAGCAGGTATGTGATGGAGATTTGATTTTTAGTACTGCTAATACTTTAAGCTGTCCAAGGAAGTGTTAATGTTGCTCGTTACATATTTACAACTGTCAAGTGCTGCACAATGAGATTAGTTCTGTTGAAAGCAGTTTCAACTGCTAGTGTCATCCGAGAAATAAATATCAACTGCTAGCTTTGACAGATAACGGACAGTACATGTTTTTGGCACATGTTTGGATCTCGGATGCTTCGTTTAAGGGGAAGCTAATGGATTGATTTTGGTTTAAAAAGGTTTAATGGCTCGTTTTATTGAAGATGTGGTTACGAAGATTATTATTTATCACTTATTTGATGATGAAGTGGAATTATTTGGGTTTGTGTTTTATCATACCTTTTAGCAGGAGGTAACTTGTTCGTGCTTAGAAACGATGTGATGAAGAATTGACAAATCTAGCAAAGGTGTGTGATTTTTCTTATGGTGCTTAATGCTCACATTTGCTATCACTTTGGTTATGTGTCTCATAGAAGATGAGGATAAATTGTCAAGAGATTGCGGTCTCCCTATACATTGGTTTTGGGTATACGTTCGAAGTCACGTGGATAGTGCAAGATATAAGACACAAGTTTGGGTTATTCTACTTCAGCATCAAGTTCGTTATACTTAGTTTTCTTCATCAGTAATCATTACATAGAGCTTACAGAATTGAAGATTCAAGAAATGGTTAACATATGGGTTTCAGGGGAAGCTTAATGTTAAAATGTTTAACTGTTTACATGCATCATTGAGGTGAAGGTTTTTACTACTGCTAGTTATTATTACTACTGCTAGTTTAAGTTTCTACTGCTCAAGTTCATTTATCTTAAGGCGCGTCATGGAGGGTAATTTGAGTTGTTGGAAGGCTGGATTAGAAGTGTGATAATGGTTTGTGGTTGTCGAAATCAAACTTGCATACTTTAGTCTCCTATTTGATATTGACAAAAAGGGGAAGAAGATTTGATGATTTGCAACTTGTAGATCCTTGGTAGCTTAAGGGGAAGTTTTCATTCGTATATTAACTTTAGGGGAAGTTCGTGCTTATTTGGTTTTGTCATTATCAACTAGGGGAAGATTGTTGGGAATTATATTTGAGTTGATAAGACAAAACATATGAAAAATAAAGGACTTAAAAGAGAAAGGAGGAATTCTTCAAAAGATGGAAGATTACAGAAGATTTCCTAGAAGATAATTATAAAAGTTAGGAAGATTTGTTTATTTCCTAATACTTATCCTTTGTAAACCTAACATCTCTAGTATATAAAGAGATATAGGTCGTATAGTTTTTTGCGTATCTAAGATGTAAACACCAGAAAAGTGTGTGTGTGTGTTGTGCCAAAAAATGTGTGTGTGCACCAAAGGTGGAAAACTTTAAGTTGTGGGCACAATCTATATGGATCTTCTTATCAGAGTCACAATAACTAGGGTAATCATCAATTTTAATATCAAGTTCACCATCCCTAGTTCTAAATTCCTCCATTACCTCACCTTCCGTAATGGTAGGCATTAAATCATCACCTTGATTTCTCCTAAGCTCAAATGGTTCATTTAGATCATTTAATTCAATGTAATCTTCTAAGAAAGGGTCTAATGATATATTTAACACCAAAGTCTCTCCCATTAGCCTAGCTTCTTAATCAAGTTCCATTCTTTCTTTCAAACTTAGCATGTAGACCCTCTTAATTAAACTACTAGCAGGTTTAACACTTGAGAAAACAATCCTTTCTTCCCCGACCCTTAAAGTAATCTTTTTTTTGTAAACATCAATCTTAGCACGGGCGGTAGACAAAAATGGTCTTCCGAGGATCAAGGGCACTTTGATATCCTCAGGCATATCAAGAAATATAAAGTCTGCTAGGAAAGTAAATTTACCAATTCCTACTAATACATTTTCAGCTATTCCTTTTGGATATTTCACAGTCTTGTCTGCTAATTCCACTGTCAACCTGGTATGAGCTAATTCGCCTAATCCTAAGTTAAGGTAGGTCAATAGAGGCATTACACTAACGCTAGCTCCTAAGTCAACAAGGGCATTGTCAAAACAAACATTATTAATATAGCAAGGTAAAGTGAAACTCCATTGGTCTTTCTCCTTTCGAGGTATGACGTTATTGATATGTGAAGCTCCATAAGCTTCCGTGAATTTTGGTCCATAGATCCCCACTTCTTCTTCACAGTAATGATTATCCAAACAACTTGGAAAAGGAACCGTCATTTGTCTTGACTTGTACAACAGTTTACTGTTCTGTCCAGTGGATACGGCGTATTGGGATGATCCAATACGGCATATCGAGTATGAATCAGCTTCAATAATGGTTGAAATCGACTTGACTTGGTCTCTCGGGTTCGTTTTAGTTGAGCTTGGTAGGCTTCCAAATCCTCTTTTCTGTAGTACCTTGCTCATTTGCCCGATTTGAATTTCTAAAGTTTTGATTGATGCTCCTTGGTTCCTTATGGCAGCATCTATCGTAGCTCAGATATCTTTGATCAAATTGGAATTTTCTTCGTGTCTCTTCACTGATTCACTCATGAATTTGCTCAGGGTGTCTTCCATAGATTGCCTTCGCTCTTGGTACGAAGGATTTACGTTGTTCCTTTGATAGTACCCTGGAGCTGTTTCTCTATGTCCCCCACCTTGAAAAGGTCCACTAAATTGCATGTAGTAAGCTTCTTCTAGGGTTTTCCCTTCTTCTTTTAGTGGGAAATCTTTAGTGTAACAGGGTCCTTTGCATTATTCACATCCTACTTGAGCAGCATAAACTTTTTCATTCACTTTCTTGATCTCTCTTCCTAGATTGTTCAGTTGTGCTTGTATAGCAGCCAGTCCATCAAAAGTCTCAGTACTTCTTCCTCTAGATGTTCTATTATGCCATTTTTGAGAGTATTCTGCCATTTCTTGGATGGCCTTTTTAGCATCTTCAGTTGTCTTAGTTGGAACGACGCCTCTTGAGTCAAGAATCTGTCGTGTTGGAACATTCAACCCATTGTAGAACAAAATTACCTCCTGCATATCAGTCAAATAGTATTGAGGACATTTCATCAAGAGTTCTTTAAAGCGCTCCCATGCTTGATAAAAGGTTTCATCTGACTCTTGTTAAAAGTTGTTGATTTCCTCCATTTTCTTCGCAGTTCGACAAGGTGGGCAATATTTGTTCAAAAACTTAGTTTTAAGATCTTCCTAAGTTTTGATTGAACCAGCTGGTTCGTTTCTTAGCCAATGACTTGCGGCTCCAGTTAAGGATATAGGGAAGACTCAGAGCATTAGTTGATCCTCAGTGATGTTAGGAACATGGAATAAATAAACAATTTTAAGAACTTTCTCAATGTGTTTGTTCGCATCCTCATTATCCGAACCGCTAAACGTGTTTTCTCAAAGCTCCTTAAGAAATTGGCCTTTCAGTTCAAATTGACCTTTGTTATCAATTTTAGGCCTAGCGACTCCCGGTCCATAGTCTGTTCGGGTCTTGCTCATGTATTGCTCCATGGTTTCCGCCATTGCTTCCGCTTCTTCTTCTTCTGATTATTCTTGGTCAGAAAATAAATTAAAATCAGGCGATCTCAATTCGTCAAGACTTAGTGACTTGAAGTGTCTCCTTGATGATTGAAATTCTCGTTCAGGTTCTTTGTAAGGTGTGAATAGTTTGTTAGTTGAACTCCTTGTCATGCACTACCTGTAACAAGGGATAAACAATCAGTAGGATTTATTTCGAAGAAAGATAGAAAAATTTTGGCATAAAAATCAATTATAGAAAACTTAGAATATGCTACTGAGACGATCGATACGCCGTATCAAATGGAAGTGGATACGCCGTATTGATCAGTTGAATGAATACGCTGTATTGGATAGAGAGTTGGATACGCCGTATACGATGGAAGTGGATACGCCGTATTCAGCTATCAACCAGAACAGAGTATTAAGAAAAACAATTAAATACGCAAATAATTAAACACAAATATATACAAGCAAACAACTAAAGAAAAAATATACAAAATGTTTACTGATATACAACGACTATACACTAATCTAATTAAATTTACTCCTAAGGGTTAGATCTAATCTAATGTTAAAAACCAAAATATTAAATAAAAATCAAGATTAATTTTCACTCCCCGGCAACGGCGCCAAAAACTTGGTGTGTCGTTGTGTGGTGTATATTTTATCGATTCAAGTTTTAAATTTATATTTTGTCGACTAAACCAAAAACAACACTTTAACGAGCAGTGTACCCGATCGGTAGTAGTTTCGTGGTAAGTAGGGTGTCAAACACTTGAAGCGAGGTTAAATCTATCAATTTAATTAATATCTTAGTTATCTAATCTATGGTAATTCTATCCCATTTTAAATCTATGGCAGTCCTAATCCTAATTCTAACGTGAAAAGAGGGTTTTCAGCCTGAGAGACTAGCACGGTTTGGTTGGTGACTACAATCAATTCAATGCACTTTAACCCACACGAGCTAATTAACAAAAGATAAAAGAGCGGTCGAGCCAAATATAAGAAAATTGTATTAACCATTATTAATCTGATTAGAAAGTTGGTTTGTTTATTAAGTGCAATGATTTCTTCTCTCGAGGTGGCATATCATTCTTAAGACTTAGGCGTTACATCATCCTAAGATCTGAGCATTAATTATGTCAAATTAATGCATCGCGCTTACAGCACTCCTTATTTGCGTATTATAAATCTATTTAGGGATTACGCCAATGGTGATGCTGTTAAACCTCGCTCATATGAGTGTTTACCCACTTACTGCTTAATTGGTCGTTTATACTACTAGTAGTTCACTTGTTCAACTATCAATGGAATCAAGTACGTTACTTGTTGAATTATCTTGGTACCTGTAGTCTAAACACGGTCAATAAACCATTTGGGCAATATCCAATTAACTAGTTAAAGCCTGTAGCGATATCCTTGGAACCTGACTAAGAAGGACCAATTTTGTGATCCTATGATTCTAAGATGTAGAAATGCTATATGGAGGAGCTATATCCTCATACTTTAGATCTACATGTGGTCGCGTAACTCACTATATCCAGTTTGAATGATAGGTCGCATCCAAAAGATCACGTAAACAGAAGTATAAATGATAAACATAAACAAGCATTCAAAACAATCAATCACTAAATCAAGATAACAAATACAACATTCAGATCTTCAATAATAATGGCTTTTACCCAAAGGTATTAGCCTTCAACATCATAATTAATAGACAAGAGAAAATTATGTTTAGCTCTAAGGTTTACCATAACCGTGTTAATGAATGATACCAAAAAAACGCTAAACGATTTAATAAGTATATGGAATTGTTACGTTGTCTTCTATGGATTGAGAGAAACATGACCTCTCGACCTCTTCTTACTCTTTTTCTTCTCTGGAAAGAATTGACTCTTTTTGTTTAGTATCGGAGAATATGATTTAGCACACTTAAAAACTGTTTTTGAGTTTTCATAGCTTATATAAGGTCTTGGATCAGTCGGTTCGATCGGGGACCAAGGATTGGTGACGGCGTATCCAAGGATTGATCGGCATTATGGGGATTGACTTGGAGTAGGGACTCACGCGTTGATTATCTTCCAGAATATTCACATAGACTATGATCTGAATATTGGGTTATTTGGCTTGTCTTCTGGATACGGCGTATTGTGTTTATTCCTCTGTGGTCTTTGGTGGTACAAGCACGGAATCCGTATCGCGCTCGTCTTCCTTCGATGGATACTGCACTTGGTCTTTAGAATTATTAAATCTTCAAAATATTTCAATTTAGCTCCAAATCTCGTGGCGCCTGTTGCTAACTTTCACTAATTAATCCATAATTACTGCAATTCTCAAATATAAACGATTAAGTAATAATTCTTTGCAATAACTATACAAAATGGGTTAATAACATGGGATAAATGATGCTAAAAATTGATAACGCTCCAAATATACATTAAATATCCCTTAGAAATGCGAGAAATATATGTACTAACGCAATAAATATTGCAAAGAATTGGTCGTTTGTTATGTAAATGTTATTTCAGGACCAAATGTGGAAGGAAGGACTTAACGTGCAAAGAATTTGGTTAATTACAACTAACAATCGTCAAAAGAAGAATCTAGAAAGGGACTATTGAAGTCAGAGGCACAAGTGCGCCGGTTTTATTACCAAGTGCGGCGCACTTGTCAGCGTGTTTAATGCAAAGCATTTATTAGGGATGTGCGGCGCACTTTTATGTAAGTGCGGCGCACTTTCTATGTCAGTTACTAAAAAATCATAAATGGTGCAACCTTTGAGTTGCCCAATCATCACTATAAATGAAGCACGATTTGGAGAAGAAAAATATCATTCACGACAACAACAATCAGTTCAATAACACTTTTAATCATTCTCCAAGAATTGGAGTAAGTTCTTAGGAAGATTTGAAGGGTAAAACCTTCATCTTCATCTTTTCCGGGTAAAAGAGCAAGTGAAGTTCCGTTATTTCAGAAGTTGGAGGTGCTAGACATTAGTTATATCTTTGTTCTAAGAAGAAATTGTTAGATTGGATCTTTGTTCTCGAAATTTGGTAAAGAAACATGTTTCCATCTTTTTATAAAATGAATTTTGGATCTATCTTACTTGTTAAATGTATTGTTATTATGATAGTTGAGTAGTTTAACATGTTTGGTTAAGAACTATATAAATATTATGGATCAAACTTGATTCTTTGAATGAATTTTTGATGTGAAGAATATGAGCTTGATGTTCTTGGACTTGGATCCTTTAATCTTCGTTTGATCACCATTCATTACGAATATAGGTCGAAAGACTCCGGATTAAATGGTTGATTTCCAAGTTGTTTGTCTATGACAACTAGACCTTAGCCTTGTGAGGATTGGCTAAACCAAGTAAAAAAAAGGTTTAACGCTAAACCACATGTCTAACGAACTTGGTTTAGCAAGCTTATATTACTCATCATCAAACACGGATTAAACTTAAAGCATTTTCATGATTAAAAATAAAGGCCGAAAGGGTTTTTCATTATGAATAATAGACAATCTTTTTAAGCAACTAAACATTCTTAAATTGATTATAACTACATCCGTGAATGATTATAACTACATCCGTGAATCATTCATCTACTTTAGTTTATCTATAATATTGCTTGTTTCTTAACCAAACATGCCTTTTAATTGAATTAGACCATTATCTTTAGACCCGTGACAATCTATAAGATAAATCTTTTTCTTCGTAATATTATCGACTTTATCTTAGAATTGCCAATCTCCTGTGGAACGACATGACTTACCTACAATACTATATTACAAATGAGGGTTATACTTTACCCGTGTGTTTCCACATAATTGTTCAGTATTTTCAGTCTTATGAATTTAAAGCTTTTGAAACACGTCAAAAATAGACGTTATTTGATGTCGTCAGATCTCTTGCGTGTTCCCCCAAACGGATATTCACCAAGACCAAATGTCATGATACAGTATAGAAGCAGTATTAGTTGATGTAAGATGTACACATGTGAAGGATGATTCTTTAAAGGGATAAATTGATCACACTCGGGACTTAGTTGACTTTGGTGTAGTAATTCACATCAGCACTATCCTGGAGGAAGTGCATTTCCGGGTATTAATTGATTTTGGTGCTACGGTTTCAACTTCGTTAAAAGGGATAAAGTGTGTACTTCATGTATTGGATAATTCTTCTACAAAATTCTGCTATGCACTTTACATGTCAATGATAGAAGATCGTTTGAGCCACATCAAAGTTTTAGAATCTGCTCAAGATACGAATGTTGGTTTGGGGGGAAGCTGATTCAGAAACTTTGCAAAAAAGGAGTTTATGAAGAAAACTTTTCAAGACATGCTACATAAATAGGGAAGAAGTTAATCCAACTCATGCATACTATAATGGTTCCAGAACAAGTAAAAGATACAAAAGATCCAAGCTGGAGTACAAGTATCAAGACTAGAAGACAAAGACGTCATCTTCTGCATTGGAAGCGCTTTGGAAGACTTTATTTTGTTGTATTTTGTACTTGTTATGAACATTGTAAGTAATTTCGTATGCACACATATTAGGGGAAGATTGTTAGCCTTAAAATATGTCGGCTAATACGGAATTACACTAGTTTATTTATAGTCGGATACGCAAGAACTAGAAATGTCAAGTTAGGATAGTAGTGCGTATCAAGGATTATATATACCCCCCTATACTTCCATAGGAGGGTGAGGATAATCATTTGTATTTCATAAAGTATGTGTGTTTCTCTCTTTAGAAAACACACACATCTTTCCCTCTCTACTTTTCTCTCTTAATCTAATATGGCAAATTATTTCTTTTATCCTCCTTGACCTCCGGATCGTTAGTTTTAGGCTTGAATCTTTATGGGTAACAAAGTACCTACCATATTGGCCTACACATTCTTTCCATTTTTATTGTCTTTGATGAGAGAGATAAGAGTAGCCATTTATTCATCTGTAAACCCAGAAGATGAACTAGTCCTAAAAGAATTATTATTATAAACATTTTTCCCTTTAAAATTTTGTCCTGGCTTCTTTTTTCCAAAATCAGCAGGATAACCAAAATAAATTTTGAACACTCTTAATTAGGATGAGCCATTAAAACAGCAGTCCTTACAGAACTAAAGCCGAACACATTCGTTTTATTACTATTCAGATTATTAGGTCTTGGTGGTCCACTATTAACATTTTGATTATTTCTTTGAAAATTATTTTTGTTAGGCACATTAGAAATAAAAGCAGAAGCCCGATTCCTCTTAGAGGAACCAACAATACTACCAGAAGTAACTCTGTGAGATTCCTCACTAGAGATAGTAGTATAAGCACTTCTTACATCAGGTAAGACTTCTCTAGAGAGAATAAAAAATTTCTAATTTTCATATAAGAATTATCTAGTCCTATTAGAAATTGCATTAACTTCATTAACTGATTATGTTTCTTAAAACTTTCAAAAGCATTGCAAACACATTTAGGCAACTCAACAATAGCATCAAATTGTTTCCACAAGGCATTCAACTTATGATAATAATCATCAATAGATAAACCATTTTGCTTTAAAGTATGAATCTGATGATGTAAACCAAACATTATTAACCCATCTACCTTATCATATGTTTCTTTAAATTCTTCCCAAACATGTTTTGCCCTTTTTGAAAAATATTGACCTAAGAAAAGTTCCTCAGAAATTGAATTCAAGATCCGCCCTAAAAAAACTGCATTAACCTTATCCCTACCAAGAACCTCATATGTGTTAGATCATTTACAAGATCCATCAATAAAACCAGTCTTAGTTTTACCTTTTAAAGCCAAAAGCATAGCACAAGACCATACTTGATAATTTTTAGCACCCTTAAGTTTTATTGAAACAATAGTTAAAGCAGTAAAATCATTAGGATGTAAATGTAGAGGGTCACTAATATCTAATTTACTAATCAAGGTGACAAGATCAGGATCCTCAATAGAATCATTACCATGCTTAGAATTATGAACAGAATTATGAACAAACATGATTAATAATCAATTAAAGAGATAAAGAAAGAAAGAAGTTCCTAGGCTTTCACACCACTCAAGGTGGCAGATCAAGGGCTAACAGACTCAACTTTACAACTAAAGAGATAGTAAACGAGGTGTTACAGAGCTTTGACGAATAAGCAGCGGAAATTAATTCAACCCAAACCGACTACTCTCTTGATTCACTTAGTCAAAAGAGATAGCAGATTTATAGTTGGATCCAATAACCCAGACACCAAGATTCACAAACCCTAATTTCTCAAAATTAGGGAAACAACCCAGAACTTTCAATACAACCCAAGAACAAATGATTAAGCAATCTTAATCACCAACAATCATTAGAGATCAAAGAACCCCTAAAAACATAAAAAGCCTAATTTCTCAAATTAAGGTTTTTACAAAATTCTTATTGATCTGTAAAATTAATCATAGATCTAACAATACCAATGATTTAATTAAACAATCTACTGATTAATTTTTTTAAAAACCCTCAATTTTACGAAACCCTAATTTTTTAGAAAATTATTTCAGAGCAACCTGGCTCTGATACCATGAAGAAAAACACAATCTGGTCTTATTATTAAACCCAAATCTCAATTTGAATCAACAAAACAATATAAAACTGATCTCAATCAGTTTAATCAGAAACAACCATAAACTCCACCACTGCTAATCAGGTATGGAGCTATTATCTAAGTGATAATAGTTCTATTACAATCACCAGAAAAAAATATTAAGATCAATCTGATCTTATGAAATTAGGGTTACAAGAAGAGAGGATCGAATTTTTAGAGAGAGAGAGAGGGGTGGAAAAGTTATCCCCAAAGCTGATATTGACCAGCTTTTATAGTAGCTTGACCCAGGCTTGGGAATCCTAGAATGACACAATCAACCCTCCATCTATTCTTCTCTTGACACCTTGATCCCAAAGCTACCTCAAAGATATAAACTAAAAATAACAAAATGACATAATAAGCCCCTATACTAATAAACCAGGTAAGAGACTATATTTTAACATCCTCCCTTAGTCTCAACCTAGTATATATCAAACATACCAAGATTTTTAACAAAAAACTTATGTTGCAATGTATCCAACGCTTTAGTTAGAATATCTGTAATTTGATTTGCAGATTCTACCTTAACTGTTTTAATAACACCTTTTAAAATCTTCTCACTTACAAAATGCAAGTCTATTTCAAGATGTTTAGTTCTTTCATGAAAAACTGGGTTGGCTGCTATTTTAATAGCAGAATTACTATCACAGTGAAGAGAAACAGGCAAAAGATTATTTATTCCAGAATCTACCATTGATATTGAAGTTTTGATGATAAGTTTGTTTGATTTATGAGTGAAGAAGTCGGTTTGGTATGATAATTAAATGGATTGTGTGAGGGAAAGCTTTTTAAAGTTGTGTCCGGGAAAAAAACAATAAAAACACTGAAGTCCAACACCGTTTAAATAGGAAAGACATAAATACAAAGATACTATTTCATGCAATAATTTTGTAACTAACAAGGACTAATCATGCAATTTAGTTTTGAACCCAACTTAAATTATCGCATGCAGTTATGCACTTCATGTTTCTACTGCAATCATGACATCTCAACTTCTATGCACGAAAATCGATATTTTGATTTAATTATCTATATCTTATCCCACTCGTTTCTTTTCTTATCAAAGATACATCTCAATTGTTTACTTAAAATTTTAAGGAATAGCCACTTTCAAGGTTTTGGATGAACTTATGGAGATTACCGGTTCGACGGAGTTACATAAGCGTATGCGATTTTGGTTTGTGCAAGAGATTTCCAAAGAAGAAGGGTTACTAAAATTTATTCGTGAACGCTGTGATGACTTGAGGAGGAAAAGCGTCAGGCGCCATACGTTGATTCGTGAGATGGAGGCTTTGGGAGATCGTGGGGTGGTTGTTGATTCTTTAGAGTCTTTGAAACAAAGTCACGCTAGAGAGACCGCTAAGCTTTCCGGTTTGACAGATGTGTTGGCTGAAACTCTGGCTGGTATCCATGAGAAAGAAGGTCATGTGGCTATATTGGATTTAAATGATTAGGTCATGTGAGATGGAGGCTTTGGAAGGTCATGTAGTTAGTCATTTTTGTTTTGTTAATGGTTGAATGTAATGACTTTTATATCTTATGGTTGTATATCTAATCTTTTGAAGCTGTTACTTGTAAATCTAATTGGCCAAATATTAAGTTCAATCAAGTCTTTTGATTTATGCATGTTGTTGTTGTGTTATTGTTTTTAGGATTTTAGGGAGGTAGATGATATAGATTTTAGGTATGTTTGGTTCTTAGAAATAAAATGGCGGTCAGAAATGAGATGAGCGAGAAAGGAGAAAAGACACGTCATAGGGACCAACCGTGCAAGCGGAAAAAGATTAAAAAAAAAAGTAACAAGCACTGTATTAACTATGTAGTCAGGGACCAACGACGTAGTCAAAAAATATAGTGAAAAGACGATGCTGCCTTTCGCTAAAATGGCGACGTGGCCAGACTAACGACGAAAACGGAGCTTCAATGACTAAACGGGTAACAGCAGTGTCAAAAAGGGACGACGTATGAGAGTCCCCGTTATTTGAGGACCAAACGGGGAAATGGGGTGGAGTTCAGGGACCAACGATGTAATTTACTCTTAATTATATGTCATCCTATGAGTTTATTTGATTTTAATCTTTATTTTTTTATTATACCTTTATTATTAACCATGAAGATTGTTCCCCCGAGGTGCTTTTAATGCACTCGTTAAACACCTTCGCCCTACCCGATTTCTTTTGTTATTATTATACTCGGACCATTTAAGAAAGTATACACGTATGGGGCTACGTGTCTATTCTCTCCCAAAAAACATCGTCCTCATCATCTCTCACATAAACAGATGAAAATGAGATTCCTGAAGCTTCTCTAAAGTTTTGCTCAGATCCATAGAATATTAATCAAGCCCTAAGTATATACAATCTCATCCATTCCTTTGTTGAAGCTTCTTCCCACTGATCACCTACAATCTCTTTGGCTTTGTCGGCGATGCTGCTGATCTCTACGTTGTCGCCATTCATGGTGGGTGGCGTTGGTGGTCGGTTGGTGATGTTGGTTAGCTTAGGTGTTCGTTTGTTTGAACTAATGCTTATTGGCTTATCAAGATTTAGATATTTGTTGGTTGTTTTGGGCTTGATAAATTCCAAGTAAAGCAGGTACTTTTTCTAAAAATTATATTTCTTAGAACTGCGAATTTGGCGTTTAATAAGCTTTGATAATTGGTGTTGTCGGGTATTTGTTAATTGCTACTCTTGCTGCCTCTTTTAACTTATGAGCTTACTGTAACTTGAAAGTGAGAAAATTGTATGTGGTTTATGTTTTTTGTGATTGCTGGGGTTTCTATTTATGAATAAGATTGGATTTGGTTAATTTTTTTAGGTGTGATAAATTTGGATTCAGATAATCGTTAACCTGTTTGTGTACTTAAGAGAATGTGTAGAGTCGAGGTTATCCGCATATTTCATAGCAGCTGCTTTGGTTGGCAGTTTTGTTGCTGTTTTCGTGTTGTACTCTTCGCCGATTATGAGTTAACCTGTGACGAATGTCACCTACGCTAAAGTCCCTTCGATGCCACCGATCTCTTTGTTGCCGCTATTTATAGTGGGTGGCGATGTTGATCGGTGTGTGACGATGAGCGGTTTAGGTGGGTGCCTTATACGAAGAATGAGAACACAAATGTTGGTTTTTTAAGATACTCATCGTTGGATTTTTGGCGATTGAATCATGGTTAGGCGTTACTATGTCGCTTGATTAGAAACAGGTTGCAGTAATTTCGTGTGCGCTGAAAGTTTTTACCATTAAGGTGGGTTACGTATTTGCCGACCTTTTTCTTTGGCTGCGGTTTTATGGCTCGGGATTATAAGGAGGTTAATAAATAGGCACACAACATAATTTTTGGGTTTTAATATATACTTATAATGTATAGTTCGATATAAACAGTAGGCGATGATGATGACATTCTACCATTGTGTTTTTGTGAGCCACGGGTTAAAACACTTGTATTTTGGCGGGGCGACCACAGCTACACTGTGGTTGCAGCCACATATAGTGGGTTGTGTGGTTCCCGCAATAGCGGCTGTGGGCCTAAGAAATTTGCAACCATTGTGTGATGTTGTTGCTTTTCAAAAAATTTGATAGTTTGGTTTCTTTGTCGGCTGTAATTTTAGATTAAAATTAAAATAGCTTTAATGCATGCTTTTCGAGTACGACTGTTGCGAGAAGTGGAAGGATGGTAGAGTGTGAGGGTCGCTCGCCTCAGCAACCTCCACAACCATATTCCAAATAATAACTGCTTTTCCCCGTCCTATTTTTTGGCCCGGTTGTCTCTCTCACGTCTTGCCACGTACGTAGGGTACGTGCTACAATCGGTGAATCAGAAACAAATAAATACAACTCTCTCTCTAAATAAATCAGATCTCATCGATGATAACATAGTTCATCTTTGCTTCTGAGGGTTTGAAACTTATGGTGTGCTCTTTTGTCGCTAAGTTAAAATCTGATAAAGTTGGCTTGAGCCTCCTTATAAAATGGTTTCATATGTTTGTGTGAGAGATGATGGGGACGGTGTTTTTTGGGAGAGAATAGACACGTAGCCCCATACGTGTATACTCTCTTAAATGCTCCGGGTATAATAACAACAAAAGAAATCGGGTCGGGTGGAGGTGTTTAATGAGTGCATTAAAAGCAACTCGGGGGAACGATCTTCATGGTTAATAATATAAGGTATAATTGTATCATCGAAACCCCCGCTTCCATGCTCACAGGCCTGGGCCTGCTGATAACGTTTTTGTTACTAATTAAGGCAATGATGATAATTTACCATTTACTATGCGTAGCTCATCCACACCTGTATCTTGGCTCGGTAGTCACACCGAGAGTGTGATTGCAGCCATGTTGGGTGTTTGGCACTGCTACTGAATATGTAAATTTGAGCCTCATTTGCTATGGTCGCATCCTAAGGTATTTGAAGCAAAGATGCAGGTACACGTTTGTTCTTTCCATTCCTATTTTCTTTTGTCATGCAATCGAAAAGCGAGGTCTCATATTTTACCTGCATTATTCTTTTGGGAAATTTTCAACTTTGGCATGATACTTATGTGGTTATTATAATGTGATAGGTTGTTAGTGGTATTGCATTACCTGTTAGGCCTGATAAGCTTTATACGGGGAGTAAAGACGAGACGATTAGAGTTTGGGATTTTCAGGACAGGTTTGTATTTTATCTTTAATATTATCACTTCAGGAAATGTTGTTTCGATTGCTTATTTTGTTACACAAAACTGTTTTTGCTTAAAAAGAAGTGAGTAGATTAGAAGAAATAACCAAAAAACTAAACAGTGCCAAACACCGGACTATTAATTAGAAGAAATGGTATTTGGTTTTCTTATTTTGTAATAAACGCAATGTACCCGCAAAACCAGTAATAGGCTAGAAAAGTCTAACCGAATGATTTACAAACGTTTTATGCAACGAGGAAATGATGCACAATTATGTGTCTTAAAAAATGATGTACCCTGTTTTTTCAGAAAATTATATAGATGGAATGTTTTTGGTTAATATGGGTTGTCTGATTTTGATGTAATACCTTGGGTGTGTGTGCGTGCTGTCTGCTGTCATAAATACGGTGTTTGGTTAATCTTTTTTGCTCTTATGAACTGTAATGGACAGGTTAACATGAACAGGTCTGTTGTCATCTTAAAATCCAACTGTCGAGATGTCAGGTGGGAGCTTACGGCATTTTGAGCTAATTTTCAATGTAAGTTATTCATGTTTAAGTTTGCTATGTCTTTTAGTGATTATGATATTTATTTGTATATGGATTTGAGTATTAATGGTTGTTAGTTGGCATGAACTGAGCCTGAATTGGTAGTATTTTGTAGCGATTTCGGGTTTTGGGGTTAGTAAAATGTTAGATAACCCGCAACGCTGACCAGTTAACACGTCCCGCCCAAGGACAATATGTGGGCTTGCTCAGGAGAGCTCGCACTCATATTGGAAAGTGTTGCCCATTTTGGCAAATTTCTCAGTTCCAGAACCAACTGAGCTATGCACGTGAAGGCTGAACTAGGGTCTTCACTTGGAAAAATTCCAAGTTACCACGACTAGGCTACCTCTTTGAGGTTAATATTAGCGACGAAATGATATTTATGAAGGGAATTATGTTTATGGTAGTAGAGAGATATGTGCTTCATTTTGAATATTTGAAATTTAAAAGTCAAATGTATTGCTCATTGATGAATGATGATCAGAGATTAATAAGTTGTTGATTCAGAATCATCGTTGCATTAAAGGATAACCAGGATTTAAGACGTACGGCATTTTAAACTAAAAAACAGACTACATAGATGTCGCTTTGAGATTTTAAAAAGTAGAACTTGTGACTATATACAAATGTGGCAGGTTTTTTGGCAGGAAATAAGACACCGCTAAGAGAAGCTAAATGTTATTCCAGATATGCACAAAGAACCATAAATTAGAACTTTGGAATTTAAGAATAGATAGAACTATTGTATCAATAGTCTTATCACATAATTTTTTGATGGCAGTCATTGAAAACCTGCATGGAATAGTTGTGAAGATATATGTTTTAGAAGTTGTAGATTTGATGAAAATTTCATAGATTTAGGTGTTTTATTAATAAATTATTTTCTCATGAATAGACGCGTTCTGTTGAGCTCTTATTTCAGACACCACAGAAAAAGGTGTCGTTATTTTTTTCAGTCTGTGTTATACCTACGGATCTCTAATGAGCCTTAATGAATAATTGAGAGTCGCGCGGAGGATTTCATGGTTATTTCTGAGTTGCGCAACTAGCTATTTTGCCGTAGCTTAGACGGCTTTCATGCATCTGCATTGACATAAATAATCTAATAGCCTTTGATAATTGATGTTTTGTTATTTGTTGACTGCTATTTTTTGCCTTGCTTAGGCTTTCATGATCTGCATTGACTAAATCTGTATGTGTCGATATTCGGACCGAATCTGCTATGGGAGTTGTTTGCGAAGCAGTTGGCGTGAAATACGTGCGTATGTTGTATTCTATTTTAGGCGATGATGACATCCATCACTAATCGCGCGTTGTTTCGTAGTGTACCTAAACTGGCGAGGCAGCTACGTCATACGTGTGGTTGCAGCCGTTTTGGTTACCTAAAACATCGTTGTATTTCTTAGTCTGAGCCTTGCTTCACACTCAAAAAAAGTGCGTACTACTCTTCTTTGAATTTTAGAGTTTACAAAACAAGCACAACAAGATGACAATTGGTTTAAAGGAACCGACAAATTTAACCGATAGAATGAAGAAGGGAAGCTGGAATATTGGAAATTACGCATCAAGAAGGTTAGTTTCTACTTATGTTTAAACAGTTCAATACCTTATTTTGGTTATTTCAGCTTACAATGTTCGTAGAAAAGCTAAAACAAACACCCCAATAGAATTAAGTATTTGTTTATTTCATATTTGTTAGTTTCTAAGTTTAAAATGTTGCAGAATTGTATTTTTTTGTAGATCGTGAATTATTGAATTGCCCAGCGGCTGTTGTATTGCGAAAAAAATTTTGGGAAATGGCAGATGAGTTGCTATGCGAAAATTTTGAAAGCTGGAACGAAGCAAGAGAAACAGTTTCTTTAAAGGCAACATTTGCAGTGGTATCGAGGCAGTGCTAACATTTGCTTTAAAGACAACATTTGGACTCAGGACTATTGTAAAGGTAATTAAACTTCAAATCTTATCTTTTCTTGGATAACACATTATCGTTAGTCTCTATCAATAAAATATGAAAAATGTGTATGTTACAGTACACGACTCATGGTTGGCTTATGCGAGAAATTGTCAGCTGCCGTTTTTTATTTAAGTTTCTGTAAATAGTTTATGTAAGGAACCGGCCAAACAGGTTGAAAGTAGCCCAAATCTAATCTTCACGCACCAATTTAAAAACGAGCAGTTTTTTCCAAACACAATAAACTGCTAATCTTTCTTTGTAGATTAAGTATATAAACATTAAGGTCAGTATCAAGTGAAATCTACATGTGTTATATCTCAGGAACAAAAGAAATCAAAAAGATATGCTTCAATTGGGTTAAACGGGTTAAAAGTCTTTTGAACTATACTAAAATCCACAAAATCTTTTGAATCGTTATATTAAGATTCGTTGTCCTACTAGCTCATTATATACCTGTATTGTCCATGCTTCTGCATATTATCTTAGGCATTGCATTCTATCCAAGTTTGTTGATTACCTCTTTTGTTAAAAATGTTTTCTGGGCAGAAATTACTAGGGGAATACGTTGCATGGCTTCAATCAAGTAATGCCCGTGAAGTACCACTTTATGAAGAAACTTCTGAGAAAAGATGGGCTTCATGAAGTGGTACAAGACTTCAGTGCTGCTGCTAGACGCAAGCTATTTGAGCAAGAAATTCGTGAAGTGGTGAGCTATATGTACTAAATACGTATTATATTCTTGCTAAAAAACACCAACCCCTGTGTTAAATTGAAACAGTTTAAATAGGCCGGATAAATTATGTAACATGTCATATGCCAAACATCCCTACTACAATAAACTTATAATACATAAGTTGCTTATACTTTTACATATCTAAAGGCATACTCTACATTATAGGACATTTATAAAAATTGAAACATCCTTTAGTATTATGTTAAAAACTATTTTATGTTTCAGTAGCATATTCTTTTTATAAAACATTTATAAATCAATTTATGTCATAGTAAGATCAACAAGAACTATTTAATGTAGTAATTTTTTACATAAACATAAGACGTTTCTTATCTTTTGCAGGTTCGTTTCTTCATTTTTTTTGCTGCACCATCACAAGACTTTGCAAGCGAATCCTATAGGTGAAGGTAATTTGTATTGCAGGTTGTATCAACAGAATTTCTAATTAACATTAAGAGAGATGAAGACGTTGAGAATTTGAAGAAGCTGTTGGCTGAAGAAGAGTGCATTTCAGGAGCTCGAATTTACTGAAGAACTTATAAAGTTGGAAGTTTGGCCCGCGCTCCGCAGCGAAGCGCGGGCTAAAAACCTTGTTTTAATTTAATTAAAAAACTCACTCTCATCCTATTTTTAAAAAATTAAATATCTCACAAACCGTTAATCGTCACGCAAAACGAAACATACCATCGCGACGAGAATTAAATCATCTTTCTATAGAGGGGCACTTCTATATACTTTCGACGAACTTTTTTTTTTGATTTTTTTTTCAATCACGTCTGAAAAAATCACATGTGATTTTTTTCGACGAACTTTTTTTTAATTTTTTTTCAGTCACGTCTGAAAATATCACATGTGATTTGTATTATAATCACATGTGATTTGTACCACAATCACATGTGATTTCTTTCGACGAACTTTTTTTTTCAGTCACGTCTGAAAAAATCACATGTGATTTCGTAAAATCACATGTGATTTTTTTAGACGTGACTGAAAAAAAAAGTTCGAAAAAAAGTACGTCGAAAGTATATAGAAGTGCCCCTCTATAGAAAGATAAAAAAATACTCGTCGCGATGGTGTATTTTTTTTCTTTTGACGATTTACCGTTTGCAAGATATTTTATTTTTAAGTAAAAGGTGGGAAGTGGGTTTTTTATTTTGATGAAAAAAATAAGTGGTTGATATTCACCCATTTGTTCTTTAAGATGATAATGTTCTATAAGAATCTCATCTTCATTTTTGTAATCTTTTGTTACTAATTTTTTTCTATACAAAACAGTGTATCATTTTTTTAAATAATTTTTGTGTGAGTAACATGTGGATAATTAAGTAAAAAAAGGGTATAAGCTCAACAAATATTCATGATATATGGCCGGATATAGACTTTTTGTCAAGATTGCACAAAAGGACAAAATTAAAACATGCCTCATAGTGTATTGTAGAATGTGTGTGTTGAAAATTTTTATATGTTTTGTAAAAAAAAATTGTTTACTTTGGGCCAGATTTTGGCCTAATTTTTTCTTTTTAAAAACGCATATTAAACTTCAACGTATTTTATAAAAGCGTATGCACGTCTATAACATATCAATATTGGGCTCAGTTTATTCGTAATCCATAGGCATTTCTGTCGTTATATTTTTTATTTAAAATTTTTGTGGAAAAAATCATAAATAATAAAAACTTGAGGGGTCTTTTTTGTAACAACTTTAATTATGGACAGATTTTGTCTAATATTTAGAGTCATATGTTAGGCTACTGTTGGCGCTATACTGTAAGCAATGTAGCTGACGCTGTTCCCAAACCAACTGCCACACTACTGCTCTTTGTAATGTAAAGAGAATATTTATATTCAACCTCTAAACATTTTAAAAATAAATTGTGCGTACGTTTGAATCCATTTTAATTAGTGGTCTTGTTTTGGTCACAAAGTACCGAAGATCTTTTCCACGGTATTTTTTGATCGAATGGAATCGATTAGATACGTGTTAATATATTTGATCATATAAAATTTATTAAACAAAAAGTCGTAAATAGAAAAAATTGAATGGTGACCCGTTGTGTAAGGGTTTTTTTTCAATTTTGGGTCTTGTGTTTTTTTTTTATACTTTGGGACAAATTTACGTATGTCAGAGCATTGAAATATTCGCTCGTTTTGTTCGCAATTCAAGAAAATCTTCCGCGTGCGTTTTTGAAAAGTTTTTTTTTTTAAATTTTGGGTCGTGGTTTTTATTTTAATTTTTTACTTGAACCAACTTTACGTACCCAGAAGTATTGAAATATTGAGCTCTTTTTGTTCTAAATGCTAAAAGAAATAATTGCGCGTGTATTTTGTAATATTAAACGTAAATATTTAAAAGTTGAGGGTCCTCTTGTAATTTTTTTACTTTGGGCCAGACTTTGAGCCGACTTTTTGAGCCTCATTTTAGGCCTAAGCACTGTAAGCACTTTGTTGGAATTGATGTCAAAGTGGTGGTCAAGATGTTTGAGGATTGAGATATAAGATAATACATTACTTTTGTGTTTTTTATGTTTCTGTCTTATAATAGATTTTTAAGTTATTCCTGAATTTGAAGAAATAAAATACACTCGTTATACCTTTAAAATTTTCATTTATAACTATACTAAAAGGTAAAAGTTACTCAATATGTATTATTTCAAAAATATATTTTTTAATATAAGCCCATAGTTAGTTCAATATTAGCCCAGTGTCAGCCCAATACGTAGTCCGGGTTTGGCTCGCGGTAGAGTCAGGCTTTGGACTATTTTTTTAATGGGCTATAACATATTTTATTGGTCCGACAAAGATGACTAAGACCGTCTAGCTATTTTACACGTAAATACATGGCAAGTCGTTATTTTGGTCACAACAAGTATCAAATAATCTTAAAACGACACAGTACACAAACACCTCGCGATTTTATATAAAGGTGAAAGTAAACGAGTTACAATCTGCGTTAATAGCTTTTTTTAATAGTAAAACGATTTGCCAATTTAGGTGTCATAACACTATTATAGCATGACTATGTTTGAACTCTTTTAGATGAACCCCCCCCTTCATCATCCCCCTCTTGCTACCACCGCCTCTCGTGAAAGGAAACCAAAGTATCAAACGCGAAAGAAATAAACACCTGTTGATTTTCATGGCATGATTTCTCGTGTTTTTGTTACTTTGCACGAGACGACTTCCAAAACAACATGTCCCACTATAAAACCCGACTACTCAAACTCACGAGAGGAGAAACAATTGTTAGATCCACACACACACATGTTTCCCTCTTATCAAAACAAAAACCAAAACGTCGCCGGCCTGAGTATGGATTTATCATCCAACTGGTGGTCAGAAAGTTCACATGCGCTTTTTTCTTGACAAGGATCTCGACCCACTTAAATACAAACGTCCTTAACCATATTGTGTCGATACTTAAAGCCCACACGTTATATGAATGTGGAATGCAAACGGCTATAACTCGCTATCTTAAACAACAATGACAAACCATCTTCTCCCTATCTTAAACAATGTTGCAACTCCTTAATTACATTCTTTCAACAATCAATTTGCACAATTGTATGTCTAGTTGTATCATCAATCTCGATTCACATTGGCTCAAAAATCTATATTAGTTGTAATTTGTAATTGTAAAGAGATCTTGTATATTATTTGGGATTTCGAGTTGCACTCAAAAGCCTCAACTTTAGTTACTAGTTTGCAATTCGTGTATTGCTTTTTGTGGTTGTGTGAGGCTCTACGTAAACTAATAACTTGAAATCAATTGAATAAGACATATGTAAACACTATAAACGAGATTACATGGTTTAACCAAATTTCACTTACTTTATGTCCACAGTTGGTAAAACCCTAAAACGGTGAGATCGTAAAACTTTTGCATAAAAGAGTTCGATAAAATAAACAATGATTAACAAAGAACACAACATGCGCGCAATATAAACCTTGTTAGTTTAATTCAATTTCGAAACCTCGTGTTAGATATAGTATTCACTTTAGTCAATAGGTTAAGGGGTTTAGTGTAAATTTAGCTCTAATTATAGCCATATTAAGGTTAT